>LOEQ01005646.1:217346-235024 GCA_001685075.1 Bramus lutescens
AGGGGAGGAGGTGGAAATTTTTAATAATAATAAAGAAAATGGAAAAAATAAAAATAAATAAAACCAAAAAATTTTAAAGGACTGTTACTTGTTGTTGTTTTAAACAGAATACTTTTTAGTGCCTGTCAGAGCACAAACCTCCCTGAGTTCTCTTTCCTAAATCATAATGACACTGTCACATGTTTAAGCCATAGATACCAAGCTTATCCTTTGTACTTCCATTGTGAGGTAGTCTGGAATATTAAGGCATCAGAACCCTTTCCACCTCAAAGTTATCCCTAACCACATTCCTTGAGAAATAATTGTGACTAATATAATTTACTACCTTTAAAGATTTTATTTATATTCTTCATATTAACTATGTGATCTATTTTTCACATACAAATTTCAAACTCATGTTTCAACAAAATTTACTTCTTCAGAATTATAATTTAAAATGCTATTTAGCTGAAATACTTGGCGCAATTTATTCACCAAAGCATACTTTCTTTCAGAGGTCTGTAATTCTACAAGATAAGACAGTTGCCAGGATGAGTCTTGACACACCCTGCACACCCCCTAGTGCCTTGATTCACTGTAGCTTTGTTGATCTCAAAGGTATGAAAATAAATCTGATATTCTTGCTTTGAACACCATCATTCTGAGATCCTGAAAGATTAGTAGGTGAGAGCCCAGGTAATGTTGTCTCTAAGCAAAAATGGAAAAGCAAAGTTTCAGGATCGATTTTTGTCAGGTATGTGAATACCCGTTGTATAGAATTCAGCTCCTGTTTTGACAGCTTATTGAATACTCTCTCAACTTTCCCCGCCTGATAATGTCTCCCATTAATTAATAGTGATTCTCTTCTCACAGTTGTGATAGTACTGCAGTGGTTGTTAATACAACACTCACAATCACAATTGTTCAGGTGTTATTTGTCTGTGTTCCACAAAAGCCCTGGATACTAATGCCTAAAGGGAAAAGGAACATTATATTTTTTTTAAAAAATCTCAGTTTTATAATAGGGCTAAAAATTCTATTTAATTTCACTTTTCTGCCTTTCTTTGCAGTGGTATCAGATTTTATAAGGAGTCACTCTTGCATTTCCATATTTTATATGAATAAGACTTACCAGGATTTGATATTTGACTTAGTATGTTTACCAAGCAGTATACTGTTATTTAATGGAACCCAGGAATTTTCTACAATAATGCAATAAAGAGATGTCACACATCCAAAAATGATTTTTCCTTATGGGTGTTAATAGTAAACTCTTTAAACTTTACCAAAGCTCAGAAGACACTAGAACAGAGCGTCTCCAAATGGCCAATGTGTAAAAGTATCAAAACCCTAAGGAATACTAGAATCAACT
This sequence comes from Bramus lutescens, assembly GCA_001685075.1. NCBI lineage: Eukaryota > Metazoa > Chordata > Mammalia > Rodentia > Cricetidae > Bramus > Bramus lutescens. The sequence goes on from LOEQ01005646.1 coordinate 218,698, forward strand.
TTCATGGAGGAGTGTGGATTTATTAGGGAGTAGTATAGTTGTTTACATATGTTTCAAAAAGTTATGTACCCACTGATAAAAACTGACTGTAAAAAGTTTGATGGAGAAACACTAGTAATAGTTGTCAAAATAAAATTGACCATTTTGTGGTTTCTTCAAGTGTTTTTTCTGAACATATGTTTTTCGTGATCTATAGCCTAACCGTCTCTTTCATGTTATAACCTCTTGTTCAAACCATTATTGTCCAGAAAACATGCTATGAAACACATTAAACACTGAACCTTCACTTGGAGTATTCTATATAATCATATATTTGCTTATGTCATTCAAAATATAATACTAGGTAAATATTAGGTAAAATACCTTAAAGCCTATGGCCTTACTCAAAATTAACAATTACTAGACTAAGATGAGTTTCTAATAGTGAAAGTACTGTACAAAGATATAAATATATGTGTGTTTATATAGATGCATATACACATACATGTGTTCTTACAGAGATACATATGTATGGATTTATAGAATGCATATATATATATATATATAAAATGGGGGTAGAAAATAGAACCAACTTGCCCTTCTGCCAGAAATATTTTAACTTTAATGGAACCATAAAGCACTGTAAGCATTTTGTGTTGTTTATTTTTGTTGGTGTTATTTCATCTTGTTTATTTAGCTAAAAATAGAGAGGTATCTCTTATTTTAAAATCCTTTGGCTTTTATTCTGGGATTGTGGATTATTTCCCATTTTGCTGTTGGTTTATTAAGAAATAAAAGTAATCAAGATTCTGTGTACACAAAAAATAACATTAGCAATTTTTAAGAAAGCAATATGAAACTTTGAGTCTAATGGTTCATAATTATTAAAGTACAGAAAGAATAAGCTTTTATGAGGAGATTTACAACATGTTGGTTTTAGTATAATCTTTAATTCAGTGCCATGATCATTTAAGAAAAATGAGCAATAGTGGCTGGAAAGACAGAGTTGTTGCTTTAAAGAAAGATAGAAAGTCACGGTCTCCAAGGAGCTGCGAACCTGCAATCCCTGCATTGAAGAGGTCATGTGTTTGAAACTAGCTTGAGCAACATAAGTGAGGTTTGTTTGGTCTTGAGAAAATATGTAAATAAAAAGACGAGAAACTCATCAATACATACAATGAATATACACTGGAAAAATTTTAAAATAAACTATAAAGTGGATGAGTCCATCTTAGAAAAGTAAGGATACCAATTATTGAAAGATGTGGAAGAAATGTGGGTAATGAATGGGAGAACATTATATAATATATGTATTTATATATGTGTGTATATATATTAATGTAACATAACATAATATATGCATATTCACAATTAAATTATTTTGTATGATGAATATTCTCTTTAAAATTAACTAATTATATATACACACATATGCACACACACACACATATATAAACACCTCACTTTGCAATAAATAAAAAGATAAAAACGTGGTTGGGTCACATGTGCGATATGTTGGACCATGGACCCTTGGTAGTCGACTTTTGGGACCACTGCGTCCTGTGCTGACTTGGAGTCAGAAGCGTGATGACCTGAGAACACAGCCAAGTTTCCATGTGTGAATTGAAGAACACTTATACAATGGCCTAACTAATTAAGGTAAAACGTTCTGTTCAGGAACGAAGCTGAGGGAATAAAAAGGAGAGTGGTTACTGATATTGGGTCAAATTTATATTGGACTTGCTACTCAAAGTCCATCATAAACTTCGGGGTCTACGATTGGCCCACTCAACACGGTTTTCTACACAGCTAATCCTTAGGTCAGTATTGCCTAATTGCACTATGTAAGGAAAAGTTATCTGTTTGGAACTACAGTGAAGCACAAATTCTTTTTATTTTTTATTATAAGAGTATTTCTACAAAGAGTATGCTTTTCTTTGTTCAACGGGAAATCACGAGAAAGCTCTGATTTTCATCGCATTCATGCGGCGTGCCATTCTTGGCGGGGAACTGTAGGTGTTGCTGCAGCCACATAGCTGGGAAAACTGGGCTCGGCTGTCACTCTTGCTTGTTGCAGTTCTATTTCAGCCCTGCCCTCCCCCTCCCACTCAAATTCTGTCCCCTCATGTGTGTGGATATGCCGCGTCCTCCAGGTTTTCACACTAAATATAGTCTCAGGCAGGAGGAACAGAACTTGCCGATGAGTCACGCTCTCTGAAAACTCCTCTCTGGTGGACAGCTCAGGGGCTGGAACAGTTCCAACGGGTCACAGAGGTAGAGAACGGGAGTGAGTCCATTGAGTTCTGCAAAGGCAGCGAAGGCGTGGAGGGAGTGGGACCTTTCAGAGCACACTGAAGCGGACATACATAATATACTTAATAAATTTTGGTGAAGGAGACTGTCCTCTAAGATGACGCTCTCAAGCTCAGAAATTGTATTTATGGCCTGTGTAGGAGGTCAGGCTCTTTGTGTTCTTTCTGGTTGGAGTTGTTACCCTTTGACCATTCTCTGAGCATAATTTGTTTCCAGTCCTTTTGTTCTATGAGTGAAAAGGTCAGGGCCTTTTGACACGGCATGAGCATTCAGTGCACTAGGGGAAATTTCACCAGCAGTGCTGGACTTAAAACAACTTCCGAGCAACCAGAGTCAAACACAGGAAGTGTTGTTCCAGCCCCCAGAGGATACTGGCTTTGTTGATGAGCCAACTTACATCTTGTTGAATTGCTAAGTGTTGCTATCTTGAATGAGCAGATATAGTAACGACTCCAGACCCAGATGAGGAATTTGTAGGCAGGAGATAGCAACATCATTCTCCTGAAGTGTCCCCTACAGGAATCTAAATACAGAGTGGCTATTTTCTTAAATAGGAAAAGTTCCATCTCAGGTCCCCACAGTCCAATGCATGCTAAATGATTCTCCAAATGAACAAATACTGCTTTGATGAGACAGTAAATTTAGTTAGAGAAATAATAAAGTGGAAATGTAGAAAAAAGTGTGACTTTTTAATAAATAGTCTAATCAAGAAGTGAATTACACATTTAATTTTATGCACACAAGACTTTTTATTATTATTGTTAGTTTAGGAAATACTGACCTGTTCACAATAGCATTGGAAACATTTTTACTCATATAACCTATGTAAATTTCTAAGTGTACTGAGAATTAATTGTTATTTTACTCATATAAAATAATTTTCAAACTTTATTTCACAGATTGAGGAAAAAGATAAACTGTTTTGTATAAGGTCATTCAGTAAATTTAAAATAGTACCACATTTATTTTCCTAAATTACTGGCTGTCTGCATCTTTGAAATGAGTGAATTAATTTGTTCCCGAGTATACTGGAGAAGTTCTGAGGCTCAGAGACACAATAGTGATGCACAGCTATCCTTCGTGTGAAAATAGAGGGAACATGGCAAACACACACACACACACACACACACACACACACACGAAGCTTTTACTTTTTCTTTACTTTCAGGATTTTGTTGTTGTTTTGCTTTATAAACCAGGCCTCACTATGTAAACCTCCTAAATAGCCAGGAACTCACAATGTAGACCAGGCAGGCCTTCAACTCTACGAGATCTGCTTGCCTCTGCCTCCTAGGTGCTGGGATTAAAGACATATGTCACTATGCTAAACAACACCAATCATTTCTGCAGCATCAAAAGTAGTATTAAATAGGCAAGAAAGACCAATACAGTAGAGAAGAGTACCAAATAAGCATGTAGAGAGCAGCCTCCTTGCTCTTAGGTGGTCATGATACCACTAGACTTCTGGTCTCAGCCTAGCTTATTTGCTAGGTGATTGTCACTGAGAGTGTGACTTTCCTCAACTTCAAGAGGACCTAATAAGATCTGCCCTTATTCGGCAATGCCATGGACACTACATCGGAATATGAACTCAAAAGCGCATATAAGGATGCTGTAAATTGTTATGTGCTGCCCAAATCTCATTAGAGATAATAATCATGGAACCATTGTTCACATGAAAGAGAAGGGCAGGAAGCCAATGAATCTGTTTTTGTCATAAATTGAGTCCTCAGTTTATATTACCATCTTCACTGAAAAGCCAATGAAAATCATGAATTTTGTCTTCAGAACAGTTTATATTGGGAAATCTAGCCAAATTTTTATTATAGTTTCAAGAGATTCACAGAGCACTTGAAACTTATGTGTTATAGAGCTTACAATAGGAACACTTGCAGAAGAACGGAAATGCAGGTAACTCGGAAAGCATAGGAGTCCAAGAGTACAGTGGGCTTGTGAGTGAGCTCAGCAAGCCAGGAACAAGCAGAGAACAAACAGCCAGTCAGTATAAGACAGAAATGGACAGATTGCTGGCTCAGAAACTGTGTCACCATGCCCTTGTTTATGAGATACAGGAAGTACCTATCTGTTCATGTTTGTTCTGGGAGGACTCTCATTTAATTGAGAACAAAACTCAGAGAAGTGTGTCAAAAGGGAACCAAGAGGAGGCGCATGTTGAGAGGTGCAAATGAGGTGATGGTATTGCTCAGGGGTCAGCCTGGGCTGCTTTGTCCCTGTAGTTCGCAGTAACTAATAGTTCAGTGTTTCACTCCCCAGGCACTTCTCCTAAAGGCCTCCCAGGAGGCCACACTGGAAAGGCTTACAGGAAATGTACGAAAGAGAATAGGAACTCTAAATGGCAAAAACTCCTCTCTATTAATGCTATCCTGCAGCTGAACAGCTCTGAACTTGATAACTATGCCCTCTACGAATGCTTTGATTACCTACTGCTGAGTCTGCCTACAGTTACTCCCTTTGTACCTATAATGACAACCTGAATCATGGATTTGACTTCAGCTTTGCCCAAAGCAACTCATGTGTACCCTGCATGATTATCTGCATGTGTTTGTCTCAGCGCCACCACTTAGGCCAGTGATTCTCAACCTGCAGGCAAGGACCCCTTTGGGGGTTGCATTTCAGCTCTCCTGCATATCAGATATTTACATTATGATTCATAAACGTAGCAAAGTTAGTTATGAAATTGCAATGAAATAATTTTATGGTTGTGTGTCATTAGGACACAAGAAACAGTAGTTAAGGCTCACAGCATTAGGAAGGTTGAGAGCCACTGATTGAGGCTCTTCTGTCCTATAATATATGACACATTCTGGTACCTTCATTCTGACTCTACAGTCTCTCAGATCTCATCATGAACAGTCAGGAGAAACTTGCGCAAGTTCTAAAGTAATTTCTGATGATTCCTGATTTGAAAAATATAGATGAGAAAGGACAGAGATCTTTTGAAGAAATGACTTTGTTGTGGAAGTCCTAACCTACGCAATAAATGTGCCTGGTTGTAAATTTTTCCATAGACGTCATGGGTCACCTCTGAGTAGAGAACTCCCCTCAAAAGTGATCTTGAGGTTTGCCATATTTGAAATAGTTATGAGTTTGTGAAATTTTTCTAAAGGCAAAGTCATCAGTAACTGATGGAAATTGAACTTTTTTAAGATTTCTATTTTAAATTGTATGTATGTGTGCACATGTATATATGCACCTGAGTGTTCAGGTGCCCTTGAAGGCCAGAAGAAGGTATTAAACCCTGGAGCTATAGTTACAGGTGCTGCAAGCCTTATGAGTGCTGGAATATGGACTCAGATCCTCTGGAAGAGCAGCGTGGAGCCATCTCTGCAGTCTAGAAACTGAATTCTTAGCTGTTGGACTACATTGTATCGTGAAGTAACAGGCTGGTGCTTTTCCTTCTGAGAGCAAAAGGGCACTTATGCTCACAAATGCCCTTCATTTTCATTTCACCTTGGAGTATAACATTCATCGTAGCACTAGAACCCTAGGATGTTGAGATTTTCTGGGTTTTGTAGCCCACATAAAATCTATAACTGTGTGCTCTATTATGTAAGACAAAACTTGGTTCTATTCTCTTCTTCCAGAACTCACCCCTCAATGATTCTCAACTGGGAGGTGAAAATAAAAGGCCTAAAGAGGGAATTGGAGAGGTGGAATTAATAAGTAAGGCCAGACCCCTCTGACTCTATTGTACTTCTCTGGGTCTTAGAAATGGCAATCTATTTTAAGAACCATAAATTTATTATATGCAGCTCTGAAAGAGGAACTTCCTTTTGAAAACAAACTATGAGAACCTCAGCAAAATATCACAGTAATTTATACATGCTTCCTTAGATTCTTTAAAAATGCAAAAAGAACCTAGCTTTTAACAGACATGTTATTCCACTATCTGAAAAAAACAACAATCATTTTACATGTGATATATAGCAGTTTGTGGAGAACTATTCTTTTATAAACCCTTAGGATCTCTACATAGAGAATAATCTAGAAAATTTCATTAAGTACCTAGTTTATTCTCTAAGAATCTAGTTCATTACTTCTTACTTTACCATGTAATGCTTTGACATAAAACATGCACATGTAAATAACATTATCTGAACCAAGCAGGTTGTACTTACACATTCAGAAACACACACACACACACACAGATATATATCTATATATCTATATAGATATATCTATATAGATATATAGATATATATCTATATAGATATATATATATCAACAATTAAAGAGAAAGAGGCCTGTGCCAGAAGATCCATTGGAGGGCCTGATGGCAGCAAGGTAGCCCTTTTGTCTGCGAAGTCCCTGGCCAGCAAGGGGCTCTGATCCTGTACCAGAAGACCCATTGGAGAGCANGATATGAAAAACTCCCTTAAAGAAATGGATGAGAAGAATAACAAAAAGTTTGAAGAAATGAGTAAATCCGTAAAAGAGAAAGAGGATGTGAATTTGAGGGACAGCAGGGATGCACATGAAAGAGGCAGAAGGGAAGAGAAGGGGAAATGGATGTAATTACATTATAAGTTCAAAAAATGATAAAATGCTTAAAAATCCAAGTTCATCTAAAGTTGCTAATTAGCCATAATCAGTATGCCTGCATAGATTGCCTGACCTGAAAATGAGTGGATAGTTCTTTTCACAATAATCATTATTGTAAGTGAATTTGAAAAAAAAAAGAATACACTGTACTGAGAGCTTCCATTCGCCACCCATAATCCAGGTCAAATAATGCAGTCTGAGTGCTTGATCCCTGGGTGCATTACATAGAGAGGGCCTACCTGGCAGAAGTAGGTCATTGGGGCATGCCTCCAATGATATTCCTGGTTACAAGATCCCTACTTACTCTGTTCCATGTCTGCCTTGAAGCAAAATCTCTGCTTCCTTATGTTTCTGTCAACAGGCTGTTCTGACCAGGCAACCATGGGATGACCTAAGAAACCATGAGCAACATTAACTTCCTTGCTTAGAGTGGCTCTAGAATATAATGATAAACCAGAAATAGTTTCTGTCTCGGTTATCATGAAAGCGCAACACATAAATATTATGATAATAACAACCTTTGATCATAAGCGCTATTACTTAGAAGGCTATTTAATGGTTAATAATGCTTAGGATAGGTGAGAGGAAAATTATAAGACAGCCACAAATGAGAAAGTTATGTAGCATAACCTTGAAAGATAAGTGTTTTTATATGAGATAATTAATATTTTCATTTAAATGTCATGTTAGGTGGATTTTCTGTTTTCTCCATTCCAAAACCTCCTCATAGAAGTTCTCAGCAGTTACACTAGAAGATTGTTCTTTTTATAGGTCAAAACCTGTTAGCATTAGCTGTCTCATGGTTTCAGCATAAGACTTAATGTCAGGAGAGACTGGGATAGTCAACAAGGAATCAATATGGCTACATTTTAATCACACAATGATTTTATGGACAGCAAAGTATAGTAAGATTTAAAAGGGTGCAAGACAGTGAGAAAAGAGCCCGAGTAGAGGAATATTGCAGAGTTGAGTTTGGAGCTAATGTGATTCTAAAATAAAGCAAGAGCAGCAAGAATGCTATGGCATCCAAGCCCAGGTGGGAGACTACAGAACTGGCAGTTTGGGTTCCTTACTGAGATTACAGTAGTGGAGGGAAAGAGAAATGTCAGATAGTTTTCACTAAGCACGAACAGTACCGCCTAGTGTAACTGATTGATTGCTCTGATTTCATTTTCTTTATGGTTTTTAAGTTGTTTTTAATTGAAATAGATATCATTTTCCTCTTTTCCAGTCACAATTATGCCCTCCACTTTTAAGTTGACGTTATATATGCAGATACATTCTGCCTAGTCTTTTCTTTTTGTGGTTTTCGAGACAGGGTTTCTCTGTGTAACAGCCCTGGCTGTCCTTGAACTCGCTTTGTAGACCAGACTGGCCTTGAACTCACAGAGATCTGCCTGCCTCTACCCCCACAGTGCTGGGATTAAAGGCATGCACAACCATGCCTGGCTGGCCAGTATTTTTTTGTTGTTTGTGTGTGTGTGTGTTTTCAAGGCTGACCACTCTGCATTAGACAACCAGAAAGAGGGCTGGAAGAGGCTAACTCTTATTTTCCCAACAGACTTTAGTTGCCTATAGTTCTTTGTTTAGGGGTAGGAAAATTTTCCCTTCCCCTGCCCACATGTCCATTGATATTGCCACTGTTTCAGGATTTGTTTGTGCAGCCATTATAGGAACGATTGCTTTACAGCAGAATTCCCTGGCAAACTGGTTCTAAAAACCTTCAACCTTCTTTTCGTACACATAGTAGCTGTGATGGAGCTGTGTCAGATGAGACTGAACTTCTGTGGTCAATCTGTTTATACCTGTACTGAGGATTAATATTCAGGATACGCAAATGACCCAATTATAAAGCGGGCTTAGGATCTAAACAAAGTTATCAATAAAAGAAAGAAAAATGCCTAAGAAATTTCTGAAACATTGTTCATCATCCCTAGCAACAAGGGAAATGCAAATAAAACAACTTTGAGATTTCATCTCAACCTAGACAGAGCACTAAAGATCAACAGAACATCTGCCAAATGCTGGTGAGGTTGGAGAGAAAGAGGACCCCTCGTTTCCTGTTGGTTGGAATGCAAGTTGGGGCAGCTACTCAGGAAATTGCTATGGAAAATCCTAAAACGCAAAAAAGAGAAACAAAACAAACAAACAAAACAAACGAAACCAACAACAAATCTACCACACAATCCAAATCTGCTGCTCCTTGGCATATGTCCAAAGGACTCTCCAGCCTACTGTATAGACACTTTCTCAGCCATGAGCGTTGCTGTTCTGTTCACAATAACCAGTAAACAGAAAGAACTGAAAGGCCCTTCAACAGATGAATGGATAATGAAGACGGGAACATTTAAACAATGGAATACTATTGAACTGTAAAGAAAAATGCAATTTTCAAGTAAATGAATGGACCCAGAATAGATTATGTTGAGTGAGGTAACCCAGACCCAGGAAAACAAATGGCACATATTCTCTCTCACCTGTGACTCCTAGATCCAAGTCCACACATGTGAGAAGTAACCATAATACTGCGTAGCCACAGAAACAAGGAAAGTATAAAGGGACCATAGGTGGATGGGGGATTGGGAGAGAAGGAGAGGGAAACAGGTGATATGAAGTGGGAGGGATAGAGATTAATATGGAGAGAGAAGGGACAGAAGACAAATAGCCCTAATGCTGTTTGATAAAGCCTCAAAGAATTACATGATTTTATATTCATCTAAAATTATATACCACAATACACATAAGGGTTTGTATACACACACACACACACACACACACACACACACGTTAATATAGAACATAGATGTAGGCCTTGATTGCCTCTCTTGGGTGAGGGTGGACCTCAATTTCTAAAGACATTTCCCACTTAGGACACAGGCTTTGCATGAATTGAGCTGGATCTGACCTGAAAACATCCCTCTTTCAGTCTAGCTTCCATGGTTCTAGAAAAACACTAATCAACCAGCAAGGAAAGGAAGCATTTGAGCAGTTATACTCAGGTGCAGTTTCCTATGAATTATAGTATTTCCCAGCATGGCAAGATATGCATAAATGTGCAGTAAGTGGCATTCGCGGGTTGGTAGCAACCAACATCTGTCCAATGGGGGACTTAAGCCCCACTCAACAGGAGGAAAATCACCCTGGTACTGGAAACCTAGTCAGTTTCCTGTGGTTAGTAATGTCACAGACCTTAGTAAAGAATAGCCACTGCCACTTTGCTAGACCACAGTGATTTCTTACTACATTTTAGATTGTATCCTCATACCCACAGATGAACATAGCTACCATTGGTCACCAAGAAGCCAGTCTTTACAATAAATGGAGACCATTCACAGAAAACCACAGCTGGACACCGCACAGAATGTTCATGGTTTTTGACTCAGGACACTAATTGTTCCTGGCAAGCCTTGCTCTTTCACCTTTACTAAACCCCTTTCACCTGCCCTTACCTGGTCCTTTGGAAACCATTGTCTACGTAACACATTTTGTTGTTCAAAAACAATGACTTGATCTTGTTTTATTTGAAGGGAAAATGGAATGTCCAACCCCGCCTCCCCATCCAGTGGGAATACCAGCTCTTCATAAGCAGAGCACATCTGTGCCTTCTATGCCTTGACTGTCACTGTAGCGCCTGCAAAAGAAAGCAAAATTGACTTCGGTAAAATTACAGGTATATTTTTTAAAGTGTTTTTAATTATAGGAAGAGAAGATAGCTGTAACAGCCCAGGCTTAGCTCTCCAGATGCTTCCAATCCCAAATTACAGAATTATCCTGCGTGCTTGATGGGGTATTAGACATTTGCCCCACCTCAGCAGTCCTTTCAGTTAGTGTACTTGGAAAATAATTATAAAAATTTAGAGTTTGATACTTGCTACCATTTTTAGCAGCTTACTGTTTATGTTAATAAATCTGAAAGTGAAAACAGTGGATAGAAATGTTAATTTTAAAGATGAATAGAAGCCAAGTTTGTTGCATGTAGTGAACTGTAGGAATGAAAATGGCATCAGAATTCTGACCTTGAATATCATTGTAATATATTTATCTGGAATTGAGCACATCTATTTTATTGATATGTTATTCAGTTCTAAATCCTTAATATAAAGGGAAATTCTTTATTAGAGTAAGAAAAAAGTGCATTAATATTGTCAAACAATTTTACATATGTTGCTTTTGATTACTTATTAATGCTTTTTTGGTGGGTGATTTTTCTATAGCTTAGATAAAGTATAACAGCTAAATATTTAGTGTTTTATTTTTCAGACTTAAATAGTACCATATTTTCTTTGTGCATGTTGAGAAGAAAGACAAATCTATCACCATAAAGACCTTTCAATAGTTCTCGTTATGTCTACCCTTATAATTTAACCATTTTGATATAGTCTTGTCTATATTGCATATGAAACAGCAAAATTTGAAAGCTAAAATGATCTATTCAAATTATCTGCTATTATACAAACAGGTTAATAACTGTAATTAAAAGAATAATTATGCAACTGCATGCCACTCAAAAGAATCATTTAAATTATGTAAATCAAACATAAGGTCATGTAATGCTAAGAGAAATGAACTAAAGAATGCAAAGTAGCGCCTTCTGTTGGTGGTGCCAAGATGAGAAATGATCCCATCATGGCAAGCACAAAGCATGCCTCTCATTTAGAACTTCTGTACCATAAAATCAAATTAATTTTTCTTACCTTATTGAGTACTCTGAAATTTGAATACTACATAATTTTACAGATGAGTTGGTTTCATACAAAGAGAAGAATGTTCAAGGTTTTTTATTTGTTTTAAAACAGTCTTTACTTACTATAGAAACATATCACACTTTAAAAAATTATTTGAAAACCCACAAGAGTATAAGTAATTAGATAACTTAAAACTATCTGATATATAAACTTGAAATAAACATAAATTCACTTTGGGGCCAATTATCTCTTTTTCTAGTGTGTTTTTCTCTCATATTCAAATTGTGGCCTTTGTTATATTTGCTTTTATGTTTTATTTGATATTATAATGACTATTTCTTGAAACCTGAATTCTTGATGGTGGCGCAAAAGTTTTTATTTGTGTATCTAATATTTAAATGTTTCATCTTATGCTTTCTTCATTGATCACTTTTAAATTATAAATCATGCAATAATTGACAATTATATTAAACTGTAATGAGAAGAATTGAATACTGCATTTGAGTAGATTGTTAGAAGATTAGAAAATTGTTTCATAGCAATGGACAAAATTAGATTTTGATTTAGTATAAGTATTAGGAAAATAATAAGTTGGAAATTAAATTTTTCATAATACATACTACATTTATTTACAAATATTCCCAAACTCTTCAGCTTGTACATATATTAATAAACTCACCTCTAGAATGTTTCTAACAACAATGAGCATTGTCTCCAATTATTTGCACTTATCTGGTGACAACTAGAATGTCCTCCATGCCAGCAGGTTCTTGGCTTTCCCCTCCTGTTTACTAATAATTATATGTGACTTGTTCTTTCTACACTGTTGCGAAAAGCTTTCTCGGGACCCCATTCTCTTTACATTTCTGTATGGAACAGGACATCTTGTCCGTTTACCTACTTTTCCTTACTGAACACCTGCCTTTTAGCTTCATAAGATGTTCACCAAATTTAGACTTTTACTTTCTGCATCCGCATTAAATAATTTCTTACAGGGTATAAGTAGGCATTTTACTGCTAGACAATTTTCTAATGTTTTTAACTATACTTCCTTCCTGCATATTTTATGTTAGCTTATTTCCCAACAGTTGCCTAAAATTTATCTAGTCTGCCTCATTTATCAATCTATGGACTTTTATATGAATATTTACTATTTCAGTGACTATGTTCTATATTGTTTTAATGTATTGGAAAGCTCATGCAATACCTACTTTTTCAGGTCTACAGGACTTTTATCTTGTAGATAAACCTTGCTAAAGGATCTCAGTATTTACTCCAGAGGAATAAACTTAAGCTGTTAAGGATACTTCTTAGTATATTTTAACACTTCAGAAAGTGTGTGCCTTTGTGTTTATATTTATGTGTGTCTCTATGTGTGGTTTATTTGTGTGTATATGTGACTATGTGTGTGTGATTGCGTGCATGCATGTGTGTGTGTGTGTGGTTGTTGTTGGTACCCAACTTAAAAACACTGCATCACTGAACTACATGACAAGATGTTAGTTATTGACAAAGACTTTGGGGGAGGAGGTCAAGACAGGGTTTCTCTGTAGCTTTGGAACATGTCCTGGAATTAGCTCTTGTAGACCAGGCTGGCCTCAAACTCATAGAGATCTACCTGCCTCTGTCTCCCAAGTTCTGGGATTAAAGGTGTGTGCCACCACCTCCCATCATTGACAAAGTCTCTTATTGGGTAATTTAATGGCCTAGAATTCCTTAGTCCAAGACAGTCATTAACTCCAGGTTTTTCTGCCTCAGCACCTTAGATACTGGTATTACTGCTTTCTCTCCTTCTCCCTCTTTCCTTCCCTCTCTTTCTCCCCCTCCTCTCTCCCTCCCCCCGTTGCTCTCTCCTTAGCTCGCTCACTCATTTTCAAGAATGCCTGATACATTATGCTGTTCTCTTGCCTCTGTCCTGCAGACATCTATTGTCATGTCTGACAATAGATATTATGAAGAATCCACATTTTCCAAGTGTTTGTTAAGCAGTCTCATCCTACAGAACTCGCTAAACCCTTAGTCACTCCATGAAGGCAGAATTAATTGTGTTAGTTTATATAAGATTTATAAGACCTATAAAATTTGGATGTCACACAGTAGCCTAGTAAATTCATAAGGGAATGAATTATTATACTTTTTTAGAGACTGTCATGATTTGCAGTGTATGTGGCAAAAAAATGTACTTTATTCAAACACCATACATACCTGTTTTCCCATCTGTTGCTTTGATGAGAGGGTTTTAAATATAACATGCTAGAAAAGGAGCTATAGAGAGCAAATAGCAACGACATAAGCCAGTGTCATATTGAAAATGATAGAACTTCAAGGAAGTAACTGGATTTCATTATCTCATTAAAATTCTGCCTATTCCATGTATTTTTATACAGCGACAAAGTGCTACATTTATTTTTATCATTTGAGCATACACATAGAACACACTAAAATGAAATCCTGAGGAGCCTTCCAGGGCCTCAGAATGGCTATCAGAGTTGGAATACAACTCCCGTGTAAACATGAAAGGAGGGAATGATGCCTCAAAACTCCCCCACGTTCCAAACACGTGTCACGGTACAGGTGCTCCACATACACGTCTTGCACACATGCAAGCAATGTAACAAATTTAAAAAGGAAATGCCTGTTTAAATATATAAATAATTGAAACATTCAAATGAATTGTAAATTCACCAAATTTTGTATGTTTGAATATACTGCAAAATATTTTTCATTCAGATTCATTGCCCTTCTTGAAACTTTCATTTAATTGAATAAACTCCTATTCTTGTGTTATAGATTAAATAAATTACCAGATTATCTCATGCACTGTGGTTAATCAAGATTTTTTTTACATATATCTTGTATTCTTTGGCAGTTTCTCACAAGTATTCAATGAGTTTTTGTCATTTTACCCCCTGTTATGCTTTATGATACACCCTATTTTGTCACTAAAAACCTTCTTATCAAAAAGTCTTGCTTAGACTTTCATGTCTTTTCATGTGACACCCTTGTTTTAATTAGGGCTTACATAATCACAGATGAGAGGTTATTTCCTAAGGCAAAGGCAACTTACCAGTGGTTGTTCCACTAAAGAAATGATGCCCATTCTCTAATCACCACTGGCTGTCAGTACTCCCTCAGGGAGGGCTAGCTTGTCATCAAACCCTTCCACACTCTGTGATGGGCCCAACCTAGTGCAAGTCCTGTGCAGGATGCACAGCTTCAGTGACTTCACAATTGCAATGGCTATGTCCTATCCAAAAGATATACCTGTATTTGCATCTTTCACATCCTCCATTTTTTTTCTTCTCTCTTTTTTCCAATGTTCCTGAAATTTGGAGAGGGTGACAGAGATGATCTTTCAGGGCTGAGTCCTCCATTATCACTTTCTAATGTTCACTGTAAAAGTAATGAAAACTAAAAGTGGAACCTATCTATGGATATACATGTAAGTATTTTAAAAGAAATTTGACCATATTTAGTAAAATGACATTTTACTAAATGTATTTCCCCCTAGGGCCTATGATCTTCTCAACCACCAACTCTTGAAGAGGTTTACTCTACCAACCACGCATTTCCACCTTTGAAAGGGGCCTTAAAGCCAATCAGAGAGCAGTTGGTTACCCCAGTAATATTCATGCCACTATTGCACCAAGAGCTACATCTTGCCTGGCCCACACACAGCTAGGTACAGCTGTTAATGTGTTTAGTACCTTCAGCAATAGGCCTATTATCAACTTCTGGTAAGTAACCAAGAGCAACAACAATAACTCGCATTGTTTTGGAGAAGAATCTCTGATCAATATCTTATCAGAAGATATCTGATACCTGGCATCCAGCATTTGTTTCATAACCTATGTTTTGGGGAGGAACATTATTTCCCACCCACCCATGCATAGTTTCTTTTTTAAATTATACTTTCAGTAATCTTGTAAAATAGTAAATTTCCACATGACCTTTTCATACATACTTAGTGTTGCTTTTCCCTCTTTTCATTCCCTTCTCTATTCTACCCTCACTTTACCCTCCATATTTAATTTTTTCTACCTTATTTTTCCCTTTTCCACCTTAGTTTTACCTTTGTTCTTTCTTTTCCCCTTTTGCAACAGCCCCTTTTGACCTTCTTGGCCTCTTCATGCACTCCATGTTCAACACACTAAGAATTCATAGTATGGATCTGCATATGAGTTGGAACATATGGTGATGCCATTAAGGCCAGGGTTACTTCTCTCAGTATATTTCCCAGTGCCATTGATTTTCTTGCAAATTGTATTATTTCACTTTTCTTTACATATGAATGAAATCCCATTGTGCATATCTGTCACATTTCATTATTCATTCATTAGTTGATGGACACAATAATGGAGGCTGGCTTCATTATCTGACTATTGAGAATAGCACAACCATGAGCAGACTGATACAAGTGTCTCATAATAAGCTATAGAAGTTTTAGGATATATCACCAGGAGTGATAAAGCTGGATCACATGGCATTTATCTTCTCAGCTTTTGAGGAATCTTCACAATGACTCCCCTAGAGGCTACACAAGTTTATACTTCTACCAATAGTGGATAAACGTTTCCTTGTCTCTAAACCCTCATCCACATTTGTTTTCTTACCATTCTCACTGGGATCTTGTTGAAAATAGAAAGTTGGTTCTCTTTTAATTAGGAGATAGTTTTGCAGGTTCCCTTAGGCTGGGTTGGCAGTTGTGATCTTTAAGAATTTGAAATGTGTAAATATTCCACACTTTCTTTATCCATTCTTCTATTGAGGGGCATCTGGGTTGTTTC
>LOEQ01005647.1:17964-32167 GCA_001685075.1 Bramus lutescens
ACTTCCTTGCTCATGATCTCCTTCCTTCTGCTCCTCATTTGGACCTTGGGAGTTCGGTTCTGTGTAGAGCACACATATTTTTAACAGAAATAGAAGATTTATTTTCAAGTGAAAAAAGAGAAATCTACCTACATGCAGACAGAGGCTGCTTGTTCATTTCCTGGCCTCCCAGACCCAAAATAAACACACGGAAACTATATTAATCAAAACAATGCTTGGCCTATTAGCTCAGGCTTCTTATTAACTAACTCTTACATCTTAGATTAACCCATTACTATTATTTTGTATTTTACCACGAGGCTCATGGTTTACTGCTAAGGTTCTGGAGCATCTGTCTCTTTTGGCTACTACAT
Source organism: Bramus lutescens (assembly GCA_001685075.1). Taxonomy (NCBI): domain Eukaryota; kingdom Metazoa; phylum Chordata; class Mammalia; order Rodentia; family Cricetidae; genus Bramus; species Bramus lutescens. The sequence continues at coordinate 18,318 of LOEQ01005647.1, forward strand.
GGCATCTCTCTGACTCCGCCCTCTTTTTCTTCTATTTGTGCTTGGAATTCCTGCCTTTCTCTATTCTGCCCTGCCATAGGCCTAAGCAACTACTTTATTCATTAACCAATCACACCACTTACATATAGCTTAGTTATGCTGTAGCAATAATTACTTGAGGGAGTTGATGTCATTACTTATTCTGGTTAAGTGAAAGAGCTTTTCAGCAAACTAAACAGAAACAAACCTAGCTAGTATCAAAAGGTTTCTAACAGTATTCACTATTCCACAGAACTTAAGGGAACTCCCTGTGATCAAGACTTTGTTTCAGTCCCTCAACGGAACTTTCCTCATGTAGTTTGCCTTCTCATTAACTAGGATAGAGAGAGGAGGACAATGTGTACAAGATCAGAGAATATTAAATGCAGGCTTAATGCTGTTTGAATATAACATGAAATAACAGACTTTTTAAAACATGAAAATTCTCAGTAAATACAGAACCAGGCTTCTTATGGTTCCATTCAACCAAAAAGCAACACCAAATAAAAGACTCAGGAATAAATATCCTATTGTAAAAGAAAAAATATATGAAGAGCAAGCATTCAATAAGGTTAACCCTAAAGTAATTGTGAATAGTTACATGAATTTTATTACCAGAGCTGGGCTGTGGTGGCACATGCCTTTAATTCCAGGACTCAGGAGCCAGAGGCAGCTGGATCTCTTTGAGTTTGAGGCCACCCTGGTCTACAACAGATAGTTCCAGGAAAACTAGAATTGTTATAAAGAGAAACCCTGTCTCAAAACATCCCTCTGCCAAAAAAAATCTTATAATGAACTAAAAACATTATTGTGAATTTCACATTATACCATTGTTTCTGACTTAGAAAAAAAATCAGCTAGAAGATATAGATGTAAAAAAAGAATCACCATTTGTTTATTCAGTAATAGCAGTTTTAAAACATTGAAATTAACTTTGCAGATTTCATGACTTCTTCCTCAAATTGAGCAGGATGTTTTTACAACTAGTTTATCTGGAAACAGTGTGGACTATTTCAGGTTCATCTTATTCAATAAAAAGTATATGTTTTATAACATTTTCTATAATCAATTGATAAACAATATGACTTATGCTGAATGATTATCTTGAATTAAAATTTTAACTCTACCATTAAGTACACTGGCTGCATTCTTAACAATCTAGAAAGTGAAAAAAGCACCAGGTATTACTGTTTGACATGAACATTCTTTGTAGATTACTAATCTTTCAATTCCTAATAGATAAAACATTCAGAGAGGCTATATCAAACTATATAATCCCTTTAATAAAACTTATTCTCAGGGTTACTCACATTTACCCCTTGACCTTGATAGTTGGAAGTCTTGCTTACATTTCTGTACTGATGTAAACAGCCTTCTTCACCTTTCTGAAATACCTGGCTCCTACTTTCTTCACAACCTAGCTTGAGTTCCCTCTAGTCTTTTTCAAAATTGTCTTATTCTAGACCTAAGTTGGTATTTCAGATAGCATTCTCAACCTGATCTTTGATTTTCTAGCTACTATGTTTGTGTTCACAAAACCTACTGAAATTCTGAGTTAGATGATCCATTTTAGGTTAAGGTTTGCGTCATTTGGCATTAATCTAGAACCATAGTCTTGTAAAGAATTAAGTTAAGCAGTGAGCCTATTGCTTTGTTTTCATATTCTCCTCCCAACAAACCATGGGTTTTTCTCTTTTATCTTCTTATTTTTTTTTCAGTCTGTAATGGATTAGACCATCACAGCTTCCCCCACTTCAGCCTTCAGATGCAAGCAAGCTAACTAAAGCTGACTGCCTCCTGGTTAGAAGTTCTGTCTCCACAGAAAGTTCCCATTTTGATGCACAGGAAATCAAATCAAACTACAGGCTCACTACAATGTGGAACATGTAAGGCATATGTCATTATCACTATAGCTCATGTGATAAACTAGCCAAAAGAAACAGAAGACTAATGAAAAACTAAAACCAGGAAAAAATACTATTCAACTCAAGAATTTTCCATCTTCATCTGCAATGTGACTTCTCTTTCCAAAGACAGTAGGCCTTTGCTGGCACTCTGGTTCTCAGGGGGAGCTGCTTTAATAGAGTCCTTGACTCTATTAGGAAGAATTATATGTATAAAAGTCTAAGGAATTGTTCAGAGAATGCTAAAAGTTACTGAGGAAAGTGTAGATGGCAGGAACAGCCACAACACAGAGTACCACACATGCACACCCTTGTTTATGTCACAAAAATGAAGAGACTTTCCTCTCTGCTTTTTGAGGGTGTGTAGCCCTTTGAGAACACCCAAGATCAAGCATGCCTGTCAAAGCCCCACACCATGTCATCACGTTTCTCATGGCTAAAAGCCAACACTGTCATCACTTTGTTTGGTGCTGCTTAGGACAGAAAACTTGATTGTTCAGCAACATGTAATCGGCTTAAAACAAATCTGGAAGATGTTACCCAAAGACTAGATGATATCCAGGCCCTGAAACTCTGAGAAGACACAGAAAATGAAAGATTCCTTAAAGATAAAAAGCTCTATCTGCACCAAGGAACTTGAGATGTTGGAACAAGTTTCAAGTCGATAAGTTTCATAGTAAAGCTTCAAAAAACAGAGGAAACGGTCCAAACAACCCAGTCACTTCCTTAGAGCACTCAAAATAGCCAGGATCCAATTTCTACAACTGTAATCTCTGTCTTCTGTGCCGAGAAATTACTCAGAGAAGGCACCCTCCCACAGAAAGAGAATTATTTCACTTGTGAAAAACCAGGATCGCAGTTCTAACATTTGAACTTCGACCAGACTTATATGATCTACAACCTTGGGTACGTCATTCGGTTTATTAATCTTGTTCTTCCTTTATGTGACTAAGTGGAGACAGAAACACGAGTTGAGCTAGTATTTTAAGCAAACATTTTATCTTTCCTTGTACTCATGTTCTTTACCTGCATCACATCTTATGATATGATAATGACTACATAGACAAAAATATGATACAGTATGGAATTGGAGAGAAACACATAAATTGTCACAGGAAATACTTTATCAAGGGATTGCCCTCCACATTGTAAAAGCCTGTTCTCCTCTACAAAGAAGGGTCCTTATATCTTCTGAATCAGTGCCTCTGTGCCCTCTTTCCATCCTGAGGATTGACTTTTAGTAGACTTCATGAAAGGATTTTCAAGATCTCAGATATAAGGCCAAACCTGTAAACATGCATGAAACCAATCTGGAAGCAAAATCACTGAGTAGGTGTGCAACATGCAAAATACAACTGGGGATGGAAAAGTTCATTTGGCTTAAGCTTCCACATCACTGCTCATCATTGGAGGATGTCAGGACGGGAAGTAAAGTATGGCAAGATCCTGGAGGCAGGAACTGATGCAGAGACCACGGAGGAGTGCTACTTACTTACTTGGTCAGTCTGCTTTCTTATCCTGGGGTGGCCCCACCCACAAAAGGTTTTACCTTCCTATATCAAGTCTGTATTGTGTTATTTGTATGTAAGTTTTCAGGGCTCACTCTTTGGCATGGAACAACCAATTGGTGTGTTCTTTCACACCTGCTGTAGAAGACCACGTTTTCTGGCCCTGGCTTTGCTCTGTTTACTATAATTCTTTGAGTAGGATTGAGACTTCATGAGTTTTTGTGCTCAGTTTGGCATGGTCATAGGTGTCATCATTGTTCAGATCACATTCGGGCAGTCATGTTGGTGAAATTATAGGTATTTAGATTCTGATATTACCATTAGACACAATGTCACAATTTACTCCATAATCCCTCTGGCTCTTACAATCTTTATGACCTTCTTCTATCATGTACCCTATGCTTAGGAATATGTCAAATGTAATTAATATATATTAATTAATGTTAATATATATCCCTAAGTCCCAATAGGCTACACAACTTTCCATTTTTCTTGGTTGTGCTTTTTTTTTGCAGTTGTCTCTGTCTGTTGTAAAGAGTAGTTTCCTAGATGATGGATTAAGACCGCATGTATCTCTTAGTATAAGGGCAAATGTTTGTGGATTGTAATTAGTGTTTATGTTGGTCTAGTAAATTAGTGGTTGTAGATTCTTCTCCAAAAACTATGATTTCACTAGCACTTAGTAGTTACTTAGGTTTCCAGTACCAGGTATGGTTTCCTTCTTGTTGAGAAAGTCTTGAGTCAAATTAGGAATTTGTTGGTTACCACCAAGATTTGTGTGCTACTACAGCATCCTTAGTGTTATTGTACCATATTAGTCTTTGATGCGGTTCATAAATATCAATCTAGGTAGGACTGTTGGTTGCCTCCCTTTTTTGGAAGTCTGTATAGTGCTTTCTGATCCCATGAAAGTCAGTTTTTAGGGTAGGACTTTCAGGTCAGTTTCAGCTCAGGGGTTTCTGGGCCCAGATTCTGAAGTGCATGTATCTTCAGCAATGTAAATTGCTGCCCACCTCTGGAGTTGAACAAGGACAACAAAAAAATAGGTTTTATGTTTTGAAAATCTTTTGGACAGTCCTTGAAAACTCAAAATAGTGTTTTTTTTTGTGTCTGCTATTGGGGTTTTTGTTGGGTGTTAAGAGTTAATCTTTTCTGAAGGGTTGAACTTAAAAAAGAGACTTTATTTATGAGTAATTTAATTTTCAATATATGATGGCATGAAGCATAAAATAAAACTAGTTCAAATATAGAAAAGTAAGATTCCTAAATGTTTAAATTCATGGTTTGATATCTCATACCTGATGTACACTCAACTATTGTTTAATTTGATTTAGATTTTAAATATCGAATCATATGATCAAATGGAAGAAATTGAAAGAATGCATTCTCACATGAAGTAGAGGTAAACCAGTTGGAAAGACCTAAAAATGTAGCAGAGGGGAAGCGAATGACAAATCTGACATGGAGAATAAAACCAACTTCTATTTAGGAGCTGTTCTTGCCCTAAATAGATAGTATGTATATTATTTCTATATTGTCATATATATACATCTATGTGTGTGTTGATATATTTATATATGTATATATAAACTTAATTTTGTTTAGACTTCAAGCAAATGTTTTTATTTCTCTGCTTTTCTTTTTAATAAAATCATTTTGTTGTAATAAGCTTTTTTTGACTTTTTGATAGTATAGGGTGGTAGACATGCTGTTATAATCCACATTGCTGCTTGAATGTTCATCTCTCTTTGGGTGGTGAAGTTCTCTCTGAATATTGGGCAATAACAGTGAGCCACAACTTCTAGTAAGTCACTTGGCTGCAAGAATAAACAGTTGGTATTGTTTGGACCAGAGGCATTCTTCCTGTACTAGTCAGGGTTCTCTAGAACAGTCATGCACATATGGTGTGCATGCTGTAAAACATTACTTACCAAATTGTTTGACCCTCTAGATGCTGAGTAGTTTGACAATCGTTTTGCATATCTCTGGTAGGCTAGGAGGCTAGTATGTGCTCAGTCTATTAAGCTGAAAGTCTGGCATCCTCAACTTGACTCCAAAGGCCTGGAAAGTTCCTAGAAAGGCCTAGAAAGTGACATTGAAATGCTAAATAAGCTGAATTCTGAAGTCCATAAAGATGGAAGTGGCAGCAGCAGAAGTAATGGCNNNNACAGCCAAGAGCAGCAGAGGCAAAGACAAGAAACAATGAGGAAAAAAGAAGTCAAGCATGCAGCAGTACTTTCTTCTCGGATCTCTTCCTATCAGTCCTGATTGGTGCATGATGTTGGCTACTTTGAGGAAGAATCCTCCTTCAGTTAATCCTTTCTGGAAATGTCCACACAGACTCACTCAGAGGCAACAGTCCAGTTCAGATTCCATTAAGTTGACAATCAAGATTTAAGCCTTACTGAACGTCATATATTGAAGATTTAGTCTCTGATACTAGTAGTGTTCAGAAGTAGAACTTAGGAGAAATACATTGGATCACAAAGACTCTGTCTTCATCAATGAATTATACATTGACGGAGCAGAGTTCCCCAAAACCAACTAGGAGACTCAGTCCTGAAAGTAAAAGCTAAGAGCCTTTATTCTTACACAAGTTTGCAAACTCAGTCTCGCAGTGTGGCTAATGTATTGGAGTGATCAGAGAGCCCCAAGCTCAGTTAGAGTTGGGTTTTTATAGTAGCAGAGATGGGGGTGAGGGATTTCTAAGGTTTAGGAACCCTGAATGGCTGACATTTATCTAGGGGTGTCCTGGTGAAAAGCCATGGGTATGTGCTGGCAGGTGATCCTATCTACAACAGTTGGAACATTAGGAATTTCCTTTGGATGGTCTGTTCCTGGGGATGCCTGGGTAGTCTCAGTTTGTGGTCTTTATTGCCTCAGGGTAAACTACTGAGACTCAGGCCTTTACTGAGCTTGTCATGGCTGGGTCCTACAAAATCAATGTTTGAATAGACTTAGGGGCTGTAAGTCCTAATAGGTGTAACAGTAAAGGCACACTCTAAAAGATGTTCCTTGGCCCTAAACCCTTCAGTCATTCCTGTTCCCAGGCTACCCTGAGGTGAGCAGCCTCTTCTACTCTATATTCTCCTCTGTGAGTTTCTTTTTGGCCACAAATCAAAAGCAATGAACCAGAAAATAAGACCAATCAAACCCTGAACCTAACTAAATCCTTCTTTAATTCTATTTATCTCTTAGGAACCTTGTTTTGGCTACAAAAGTCTGACTGCCATGGACACTCTGCATACTCCGTGCCACCAAATTATAATGGGGTTGATAGGTTAGGTTTGTCATGTATATTTTCTGTATAGACTATTTCAACTCAGAGGCCTTATCACAGCCTCCCATCACACCTTGATGAGAGGCTGTATTAATTTATTCTTTTTTAAGAACTTGGTAATTACAACCTTTAACATTTCCCTAGTCCAATAATTCCTAGGTTGCTTGATAGAACTGTGTCCACCTTCAGACTTCTCTCTCTTCCTTTAGGACTCACCAAACCCAGGATCCCTTCTTACCATAGACCTTCAAACTCATCCACATGGTGCGGAGACAAGGAAACCTGCCTTCACTCATTTTATAGAGAGGGAAAAAGCCTCTAAAGCACATGAAAATGAAAGAACCTGCCTAAGGTCACACAGCTTGTAGAGGTTTGATTCCAGGTAGGCTGGCTACAGACTCTAAATCTGTCCAACTCAAAATACTATGTTTCCATTTTAAAAGTATCTGCACACATTTATATCAAGTTAAATAAGAATTCTGCCCTTAAGAAACAGGCAATTTAACTGAGCCCTTAAAATCCTAACAGTTCTGGAGGTGGAACACAGATCCTCAGAACTGATGATCAATATTTTTCAACTCTTTCCCTTTCAGGATGATGGATACCATGGCTATGGAGCACCGCCATTCCCTTTAGCAGACAGAGAGGTTTCTTTTGTTTGAGTTATGACTAGGATGCATTCTTGCAAGCTTACTAAACGTTTGTGTGACCAGAGCACTTAATCACCACAGTCAGGGCACAATTAATAGGTAAGGGCATCCCTCTGATAATTTTCTCTCCAGTACTCCTATACAGCACTGAGGCTCTTGGAGACCTAAAACAGGTACAATGAGTTTGGTTAAGCTCGTTCTGATCTGAGTGAAATGTTTCACTTATGATAATAACTTCCATTTCCACAGCATCTGCCTGCTTTCCAAGCCAGGCGTTGTTACTTCCAAGGTGAGCATCTGCTAGTTGAAACGTGCAATTAACAAGATGAAAAGCAGGAGGCGACTGGCTAGAACAATCTTCAGGAGTTTTATGTCTCCACAGAGTATTGACTAGGATGCTCTAAGTTGTGCATTTTTCTACACATTCTACCCTACTACAGGGATTGAATAATGATTATTATTGTTGTCAATTTCTTATTCTAAAAAATTCAAATTTTTTCTGGCATAAGAATCCTTGGAGATAAATGAAGCCAATACTTCACTTTTGTGTTGAAAAAAAAAGACTGAATATTGACAAATTTCTCAAATGCATTGAATGTTTAGCAAACTAGATATGAATTGCATCCTAAAGAAAGTTCTGTTTTATTCTGTTTCTTCACTATAAATATCTTCAGAATGTTGACTTTAAAAACAAAGTAATTTTATTGTGCTCAGAGATTAATGGGCCAAGATTTCAAGAAAGGCCCAACAAGGCAGAATAGCCTGATGATATAGTATCAATGGATTATCAGGGGCTGAGTTCCTGCCCCAAGAAGCCTCATTCTCTTGCATGGCTTGTGCCACATAGCTTCTTTGCTTCTGACCTCTCCAAATTATGTTTCATCATTCAAAGCCTGGGCTTCCCATAGCACTGGCCATTTTAGATAGCCTCATGTTTTCCAATAGAAGTTGACACTCAAAGTCAAGTGTTCTGAGACAGAAGAAGACAGCAGAACTAGAAATCCTCTAAAAAGAAGACCCACAGCTGCCAGTCCAACCTCCTGTATTGTATCATCAAAGCAATTAATGGTAGTGTAGATTCACCAAGAAGGAAATAAGCCCCACATGAAAATATGAGCATCAAATATCTGACCTTATTTTAACAACCAAACATTGGTATTGTAGTGGCAATTGGTATGGTGTAGTAGGAGACAGCTAGCTTGTTTGTTCTCAGCTACTCGGCCCCAAAATAACCACACAGAAACTGTATTAATTAAATCTGCTTAGCCCATTAGCTCTAGCTTCTTATTGGCTAACTCTTATATTCCATTTCTATTAATCTGTGTATTTCCATGAAGCTGTGGCTTACTGGGTAAAGTTTCGGCCTGTCTGTCTCTGGTGGCAGCTCCATGGCTTCTCACTGACTCTACTTTCTTTCTCCAAGCATTCAGTCTCGTTTTCCCTACCTAGCTCTACCCCACCCTCTCAGGCTAAGCCACTTTCTTTATTAACCAATGGTATTCACAGCATACAGAGGGGAATCTCACATCAGCATGGGAGTTACTTAAAAAATCTGTTGGGCCAACATCTGAAGATATTTTTCACATGACTAGGAACTGATATCAGCAAGTGACTGGGAATTGAATGAGGCTATTAAACAGTGTGTTAGTTTATCTAATGATATGATAAAATACTCTGACAAAACAACTTACAAAAGAAAGAATTTATTCCAGCTTAAAGTGTTCTAGCATACAGTCCATCTCTGTGGAACAGTTACCACAAGAGTAACTCAGGACAGTTGGCCATTTCACACTGCTTGTCAAAAAGTTGAAAGCAGGAGTGTTTGCATGCTAGAAACAGGTCACATTCTCCACTGTAGATCAAAAGCCCTCCTATTGGAATGGTGCCACCCATACCAATAAGACCCTCCTAGCTCAGTCAACACAATCAACATAATCCTTTACATACAATCTCCCAGACCAACTTAATCTAGATGGCACCTCATGAAGATTTCCTTTTCAGGTGTTTCTAAATTGTCACATTGACAATTACAATCAATAATCAAAAACAGAATGTAAATTCTACAAAAACTTACTTTGTACTAATCATATGGTGACTGAGTTCTCAGGAAAAGTGTTCTAATAGCTATTTTTGAAGGGGTATTGTAGAGACTATAAAACTCTGTTTAAATCTATTGGACAATTCACTCAAAGAGCTAAGCAAATGTATGTGACATTGCTCTAGAGAATGAATTTTAATTTTTACTCCCAAACTACAGGTAATGGAATCAAAATGCACCCAATGTTGTTGTATCAAACTCAAATGCTTTTGCATCCCAACCTTATCCCAGCAAATGGGATCAGTGAGATATCAGAATAGTTATCAAAAAATAAATGACAGAAAATGTTCAGGATGATATGAAGCAAGGGACCCTTGCACACTGTTGGTGCAAAAGTAAATTGGTACAACTATTTTAGAACATTGGAAGTCTCTGCATAAGATAAAATCACGTGCTTGAGAAATTTCACCTATGGAAATTTATTTGAAAATATGTGGAGTCAGAATGAATTCATCATTCACAAGTATACCTTCACAATTCTAAAATGGGCCATGAAATCAATGCAAGTGTACCTCAATAGATGGAGGGTTAAAAAGTTTGGTGGTCATATACCATGGAATGCTACTGAGCTTTTTAAAAGAGGATGTTCTGTTGTTTGAAACAGAAAGGCTACTAAGGGAAAAAGTTCACACACAGAAAAACAATATTTTATTACATGAATTTTTTCCCATCAGTCTAAAATGATTGAACTCCTAGAAGTAAGAAGGATGTTATATAATTTGATTGTGGATAGATGAGGAACTGAAGGACAGATGCATAAAATCATAGAGAGGAAGTACTCTTTGTTCCCTTCCTTGCGTGTTGAATATTGTCACACAATAGAATCCTGTGCATTTCAGGATGTTAGGAGAGTAAATTCCAAATGTTCTCACTAACAAAGATGTTAAGCATTTGAGGTGATGTATGTGTTAAATATCTTTATTTAATTATTCTGCATTGTATTCATAACTTATCACCTTGTACCCCATACATTTATACAATTATAAATTGTTGATTTCCAATTTAAAACAGATTCAAAACAGCTTAGATTCTTGAAAGACTAATTAGATTTCACTCCCCGTGTAAGGTTAAGCATTCCTAACACCTGCAAGGGCCGCAGGTCTTCCTACTCTGGTTGTTGCTGAACGTGCCTCCTTGCACAATGGCCTCATCCTGAATTCTGTCAAATAGCATTGCTTCTCCTACTGGTTACATAGTTCATGAACAATGGACCTTTAAAGTCAGGTTAAGTGAGCCTAAGCAGAAACAGACTGAATCATGTGAAAGGCTTACTACTCAACCATCTTAGACCAATAAAATTTCAGTTTTATACCATCCATCTTAATATTTTAGATATTCTTGACCACCGAGATGAGAAATACAAAAGCAATGCTACATAGATATTTATTAGTTTAGAAATGAAGTCTGCGTTGTCTAAATTTCAAACCAGAATGAACATTTGATGTTGGGTCAAGGTTATTCAGCCAAAATTTTTGTCTTCGGGTTCTTAATACCTCATCGTCTTAGTCACTGAACTCCTATCCTGGGACTGATTCTGTGAGGTTAGAATTTTCGTTAAATTTACAAAGGCTTGCAAAGGCCAGCACCCCCACTTATCCCTTTAGGAGTCAATGAGGTCAACTTACTACTATCAAGAACAATGAAGTCTCTCTACAACACACTAAAATTTCTCCGTGACTCTCCCAGTGTTGGTCCTAACATGAAGCTCTTGCTGTTTACTCCTAACTAGAAAGTTTTTAGTAACAGATTCCCTTTGAAGAAAGTCACAACTCTTAAAATGAAGGAAAGTAGACGAACAGAGCTGACTACTTGCTGAGTTGCTATGTGTTAAGAAGGCATTTTTATGTGTGAATAGCTCCCTCAAATCGGGGTTTATATACTATGAAACATCCAACAAATGTAGAAGAGAACAATCTATTTCCTTTTTCTTTACATTACCTATACATTATTAATAAATGTAGACAAGTTCACTATGCTTTCACCTCAGAAATGTTTAATCACACATGGCTCAGGATACTGTAACCCCCCATGTTTTCTACAGGAGGTCTTAACGCTGGCATTAAGAACTTGAGATTTGTCTTGATATTTGAAACATAGTATTTTGATAATCACACTTCTACTTCCAGAAACATGGAGAAACAAAACTTTAAATGGGAATTGGAGCAAAGGCTACCTACCATCTCCTGATATTCTGCAGGAGTTTACAAGAGACTGAACTTGGCATATCAGAGGGGAAGAGAAGTGTGGCTGACTAACTCTTCTGTCTTTAAAGAAGTCTGGGATCTGCTTGCTGTTTGGGCTGAGATACAAAACAATTTCTCTATTTTCCCAAATAGTTCACCCCTCCCTAATTATAGCTCTCAGATGAATGTTTTGTTGCCATCAGAAATCAGGCAAAGCAGGAAGGAAATAATCATGCATTTTCACTTAGAACACAGAATTTTAATACCCTTTTTCCTTTTGCTAACAGACCTTTCAATTTTCCTTCTTACATGTTTTAAGTATGACAAATTTTACCTTTCACAATATCATTCCTCATCCATAAAATTACACACAAAAAAATGCCATAAACAAGCTGGCTGAAAAGGAACAAGCATATATTTTTAAGAAAAAATAACCTTGATGTTTACAGAAATAATAAAGCTCACGCAGTACTTCTTTTAAATATCTTGCTCTAAACAAACTGAATTATTCATGCATAGAATTGTACAGCATTAGAACACCTGTTTTCAATCATGCATAATGTAAAATCACTCATTACCTCACAAGAGCCTCTACATTTCCAGCAATCAAATGGCATTGAAACAGCAAAACAGGTGCCTGGCAGGTGGATCCAAGCAGATGTTTGGGGCTTGCATGTCTTTTCTTGTACAGGTGTGATGATCTTGTTTGCAACTGCATAATTGCTATTTAAATAGGTAATATTTAATTCCTATGTACTTTAATATTTATTTTTGCTCCTTCAGTTCTTCTCATTCTTGTCACTGCCCGAGCTTGAGGTGGATTGGAAAGCCTTCAGGATCCTGTATGGTGACGTGATGCTAATTAAAGGTGTAATTCCTCTGTCTTAGACGTTCAATGCAAAAAGAACCTTCTGTTTTTAAAGTACACATCTTCTGGGTGAGACCGTGGCATTTCAGCAGTGAGAATAATTACTGATCAGGATAGAAAAGGTTACTTCCATTCTTAGGTACCATCTAGAAGCCATATTTAACTATTTCTGTGTTCATACCAGTAGTTTTAAAGTCATTCAGTGTAAATCTGTTAGAACAAATCAGAGATAGAGCATCCTTCTCCAGCTGCCGATACACTCTTTATTGGACTTTTGCAAAGATATCTCTGTGTGTGTCCTCCTCATGAGGCATCAGAATGCATTTGCTTAAGCATGTTTTACTAAAACATCTTTAAGTCTCAGCTGGAAATAGGGTTTTCACTTCGCCCTGGATTTATCCAATATAAATTCGCTCAAGCGGAATAAGTAATGCAGCCTTCAACAGGGGGTGTTGCAGGCACCTTTTTCTGTCTGTGCAGTTCTTACTTTCTTTTTTATAATCAACAAATTCAGTATCAGTGGAAGGTGCTATATGGAAATCTGCAAAGACAGGGAGGTATTTGCAAGAGCAGATGTGACATCCAACCAAAGTCATGTTTCTCTGTAGATTCTTGCCTCTTTTTTTCAGTCAAGGAAGACAGCCAATGAGACTGCCTGAAGTGAAACACATGTCTATTCTGCTGACACAGTTGAGGGCTGAGGTTCTCATATCTAAAGGCACTCAATGAAAGAGAATTATGGATCATGTAAGTAACAAATTAAGTCTTTAGCGTGTTACGTTATATCAAGGGGAATCAAGCTTTCAGGCCTCTACATGATGTCAATATCATTCGGGTTGCCAGATGGAGGCATAATTTTATTTTTTGGTGTGGAACTATTTTATTCGCATTCTTCTTTATTTATTAAAAACTTCCACCTCCTCCCCTCCTCCCATATCCCTCCCATTGTCCCTCCCCCTCTCCCTCTCCAATCCAAAGAGCATTCAAGGTTCCCTGCCCTGTGGGAAGTCCAAGCCCCCCCCCCAATCCAGGTCTAGGAAGGTGAGCATCCAAACATACTAGGCTTCCAAAAAGCCAATACATGCAATAGAATCAACACCCAGTGCCATTATCATTGGCTTCTCTGTCAGCCCTAATTGTCAGCCACATTCAGAGAGTTTGGTCTGATCACACGCTCATTCAGTCCCAGTCCAGCTGGCCTTGGTGAGCTCCCATTAGATCAGTCCCACCATCAGTGGGTAGGCGCACCCCTCATGGTTCCGACTCCCTTGCTCATGTTCTCCCTCCTCTGCTCCTCATTTGGACCTTGGGGGCTCAGTCCAGTGCTCCAATGTGGGTCTC
>LOEQ01005647.1:32260-65673 GCA_001685075.1 Bramus lutescens
AGGAACAAGCTGGGGACATCTCCTTGGACACCTAGGAACCCCTCTAGAGCCAAGACTCTTAGCCATTTTAGGGTGTATAATTTTTGAAGAACAAAGACCCCAGGGAGTTCTCAGTCACTGTTCTTTTTCAACAGTAAGTTTTGTCTCTGTGCAGATATGTGTATTGCTGAAGTTGTCACATACCATTTTCTCTAGTGAAGATGCACTGAGATGAGAGCCCATACAATCATTCATATTATTCAAGTGTGTGCAACAGATTTTTAAAGTGAAAAGTTATCTCACCTAATTGTTATCATGTCAATGATTGTATTTTTCTTTTGTTTCATGTACGACATAAATATAATAAGAATGAAATACCATTTGCCATGTATATTATGCAAATCAATCCCACTTTCATATATATTTTACTAATTCCATAAATGTGTGAATTATTGATAATTTGTCATTGTTTTCTTATTATTTATGCATGTTTTAAGCTCAACTCAGTGTAATTAATGTTTTAGCAAATCACAATTTCTATTATATGCCCTTACTACCAGTTTTAGAGCCCCCATCCTAGTGCAAAAATTATTAAGTGCTTTCCATATATTATTTGGATATCATGCTATATTCACATAAGCATCATACACAGTCTTTGTCATTTTTATAATTTGAGTTTGTTAAAAAGGTTCAGCTCTACCAAAAGTTGAGACTATGAAAACCATTTTAGACTTTGATTTCAAGTTCTGTTGCAGGAATGTACATTTTGACCTGTCACATTTCTATATTTTGAGGAGCTGAGGTATGGGGTACACATTTAACAGAACATTTCATGTCACCACATGTATTACAATGAGTATGAATGAGAAGGCAGTGTGGAAGACGTTATTTTATTGAAAGTATATGGTGGCACATGCCTTTAATCCCAGCATTCGTGAGGCTGAGGAAAGCAGATCACTGTGAGTTCAAGGCAACCCTGGTCTACAAGAGCAAGTTCCAGGACAGCTAAGACTGCTACACAGAGAAATTCTTTCATGAATTCCCCTCACAAAAATATAGATATTTTTCTCATATAATATATCCTAATTATTTTTTCTTTCCTCTACAAACTCCCGTCCCATCCGGATTCACTCCTTTTTTAGTTTTCATTAGAAAACAAACAGTATTCTAAGGGATACTAATAAAATAAAATATAATGAGGTAGAGCAAGCTAACACATTATAATACAACAGAGGGAAATGAGTCCAAAAAAAGGCAAAAGAAAGAGGTATAGACAGAGACCCACTTGTTCTCATATATAGGAATCCCATAAATCACAAAATTAGAAGCCAAATTGTATATATACACATATGTAGACAAAAAATCTTTAGGTAAGAATAATATACATACATACACACATACACACATACACACACACACACACACAACACACACACACATATATATATATCAAATATGTATAAATTTACCAAAAGAAATCCTGACATGACATTATGGAACATGGAACTTCCAAAGATGCCAGTGAGTTCAATTCTGTTGGCTATCTACAGTTGGATATGCAGCCTACCCTTAAAAGTAGTTTAAACATAGTATTTTTAATATAATTATAATAGGCTATTAATATAAAACAGTTGCCCAAAGTACAGGATGATTCTATTTTGTTTTCTTTTTTCGTTTGTTTGATTTTTCAAGACAGGGTTTCTCTGTGTAGTTTTGGTGCCTGTCTTGGAACCAGCTCTTGTAGACCAGGCTGGTCTTGAACTCATTCACAGAGATCCACCTGTCTCTGCTTCCCAAGTACTGCGATTAAAGAAGGCATGTGCCACTACCCAGTGACAATTCTCTTTTTTCATCTTTATGTGGCTTTATTTTAAACTCTATTTCTTTTATTTTTATTTTTTATTTATTTTTATTGCACTCACATTTTTCTATGCTCCCCTCCTGCTTCTCCCCTCCCCTTCAGCCCTCTCCCAAGGTCCCCATGCTCCCAATTTACTTAGGAGATCTTGTCTTTTTCTAATTCCCATGTAGATTAGATCCATGTACGTCTCTCTTAGAGTCCTTATTGTTGTCTAGGTCTTCTGGGATTGTGATTTGTGGGCTGGTTTCTATGCTTTATGTTTAAAAACCACTTATGAGTGAGTACATGTGATAATTGTCTTTCTGTGTCTGGGTTACCTCACTCAAAATGATGTTTTCTAGTTCCATACACTTGCCTGCAAAATTCAAAATATCGTCATTTTTTTCTGCTGTGTAGTAGTTCATTGTGTAACTGTACCACATTTTCCTTATCCATTCTTTGGTCTAGGGGCATTTAGGTTGTCTCCAGGTTCTCAGTTTGCTTTGTTTTTTTTTTTTTATTTTGTTTTGTTTTGTTTTCGAGACAGGGTTTCTCTGTGTAACCACACTAGCTGTCCTGGAATTAGCTCTTGTAGACAAGCCTGGCCTCAAACTCACAGAGATCTGCCTTCCTCTGCCTCCTGAGCACTGGGATTAAAGGCGTGTACCACCACCACCCAGCTGACGATTTTATTTTTAATGTCTGCAAGTGTATCTACACCTATCTGTATCACATACTCACTACTAAGAAATGGTCTTCTCACTTATATTGCTAATATACATATACTGTTTCATTAGCTCAACTTAAGATTGTAAGGGTATGTTGTATTGAAAATAACTGAAATATATATTACATCAGATATCATTTGTAACTGGGTAGGAACAGAAATAGAAAACACTAAATGTGAGTATGTTATAATTTAGAAATATGTAAACACTAACATAAAGTGTAAAGATGTTTTTGACTTATGAATTGTCATATTTCACCTAAAGGAATTTGCAGCAAGCCAGCATAGGATGGTGTGCAAAGAGAATTACAACATTTTAGTTAGTGGAAATGGAGGACAATAGAGGATTAAAAGGTAATCAGCAGTGAATACCAATGTTGATTTTTAGCCAGTAATAACTACTATTAGTTTTTCGAAAACTTTAAAGTATCCAGCAATTTACAGATTCTCAGATTTTCTCCACTGTGTGACAGTTTCATCATTTTCTCTGTTCTGCTTTACCATTACATGCTAAGTCCAGCCCACATCAGAATAAAACAGAAGACGGCATTTTTGGAAAGAAATAAACAGCCAAACAAAACATTGGCAAGTTCTTTAATTTCCAAGAAACAATAAGTATCCTGGAACCCATTTCCAAGGACTCTGGTTATTGACTTCCATAGAAAAGGCTGTCCTTGAGAATTAGAGATGTTTCCGTCTTTGGCTCATCACTCTGTGAGGTTAAATAAATGATGCATTTCTAGATCCCATCAACCTAAGTTGGGGAGTCTCAAGGACATTTTTCTTATGCTGAGGAATAAATGGCAAGAGAAAGGAAAGGACAAATGGTGATGAAATGTGAACGTATTGAAATAAATATTTGATTCTCATACTAGAAGTAAAGCATTACCTAAAACAAGATGTAACTCAAAAAATTAGACCAATTTTTGTTCTAGAAAATGTGCTCCAGAGAGCATAAGGAAATGAAGTTCAGAGGTTCAGGCATGATCATAGAACATCTTTCTCCCAGCCACACAAGGCAAACCAGGCAGACCACCAAATTACCCAAAAACCTTATTCTCAGGTCTAGCAATCAAGACATCTGTTTTCCAAGGAGGCCATTGTTAACATCACAAAACAGATTTATTCAAGAATCAAGTATGTTTCTTCAATTGACTAACAAATATATTCAGTGTTGTGTCACATGGCATTCTGGTACATGTATATCTTATAATAAAAACAGAATAAGTTTATCTATCACAAATGTTTATTGTATTCATGACAAAAATTCTCACAATCATTTCTTCTAGCTTTTTGTCAAAGCAAATAGCTCATCAGAGTGTCTCACTTTGTTTGTAGCAGGAAATCACTGTTCACTGATCAGTTTTTTTTCCTAAGTCTCTGCTCTTTCACTCTCCTGGACCTCTGGTAACTGCTCTACTCTCAAATTTCCTTAGATAATTTTTTTGCTATTGCTTCTTCTATTACTCAGTTTACCAAAACAAGGTCAATTTTTGGTGCTATATGTTTCTTGACATAGGATGTCAAACTGAAATTGTAGTGCAGAGAGTATGAATATTGTAATTATTTATTTTCTCTTACTGCTACAGGGTCATGCTCTATCCTATATCATTTATGTGAATATTTTAAACCACTTAATGAGATCACATTTGCCATTTTACCTTACTATCATGAGAATTATTTTTCAGCATCCACTCTCTGAAAATCTGTCTTGGGGTTCTTTTAAGTTTTAACTGAATCTATTTTCAAACTTTTTAGTAAGTTTACTTTCTTCAAAGCTAAAGACTGGCAAAGACTTACTTAGGCATTGAAATAAATTACAGAACGCAGATTTTCAGCATTAACCGGAAAATCAATGATCTATGGCAACATGTCGTGTCAACTCAAATTATGACTTGTGCCTGAAGTTAAATGTGCATTAACTACAGCGTTCACTTATCTTGGCCCACTCTTCAAGGCTCCCATTCCTGTTCAATTCATCAAATGCATCCTTGGCCTTTATGAATTCTGGCATTTCTGCATGTAGGTGCACTAGCATTGTGTTCACAAAATCTCATCACTCACAATGCACTATCTGAGGGGCTCTACAAATTCAGCTTGTTACTGTCCCACAAGCAGTGCAGAGAGAGCCTCTATTTCACAGGATCCATGTGATCTGAAGATGTCCTTTGGGATTCATGTTGTAAAATCTGTTTAGTTGTTCCAATGTAGATGACCAACTTTCAAATAAAAAGACTAAAATTTTTCACCAATTAACTAAAAATGAAGATGAATAAAATGGTATTTGGAGATTTTAAACTTTTTTCATTGCTTATTGCTTTACTTTTAATATTTAACACTTTATTTTAAAAATAAATTCTGGCAAATAAAAAATACCATACCAAAATCAAGCGGACTTAAAGTCTGTACATCTCCATGAACCTCTCTATACAGCAGAATGAACATGTGAAACAAGAGCTCTGGGTCTTCACATTCAACTTTACCCTTCAGAATCTAACAGATTTTGTTTTAGTTACCTGCCACCAAAATCAAAATATAGTAATAATAAGCCATGGCAGAATTTGAACTAGACACGCAGTTAGACTTATAATCTCTTCCTTAACTCCTGTAATTCTGAATTCAGTAACAGATTTAAATATTACTTTACTTCATCTTTCTTTATATTATAATGGACATGAGAAGATTTACGTGTAGCCCCCACCGTCCCACATTGTTTAAACAGCTTAGAAAAGAGCCACAGTGGAAAGACTTGTCCTTTGTCTCTCTGCAAGGTCATCATTGGCTTTAGAGAGTGGGTGCGTGAGAGCTTCTGCTCAGTTTGGATCATACAGGTAGCAACACTTAATAACAATTCAACAAGTGAATAAAATCTATGGAAATGCTTAGGTTTTTCACTTATATTAACTTTCTTAAATAATGGTGTTCTAAAAAAATAAACCAAAACTAAATTTAAAATCTTCTGTTGCATAAACAGTCTAGTAAATCTGTTATTTTGGACAAGATTTTCCTCCCAAGCACTCATTTAGGCAACAACTCTTTCCTTAATGTCAGCTATGTGTTATGTAGCTACTAATTATCGGGATTTTTCTTCTTTATTATGGGATTCTACTATCCCAGACAAAATATATATGCAACATATAGTGCAATTACTTGTTCAGAATATCCTCATGAATACAGATATTATTTTATCATATCAATCTTATTCCTTTATGAAAGACAGAAAGGCTATAAACTTGTATGTGTGTGTGTTAAATATATATATATATATATATATATAAAACTTATTTAAGCCTCATGTTAGAAAGAGCAAGTCTTAGCTCAGAAAGTTAGACATTTCTTTTTCTAGAAAATGTGTTCTGAGTGCATGAGGGAATGAGGTCAAGAAGCACAGACATTGTCACAGAAAACAATGTCACTCTCCGCGCAGTCACAAAATGCAAAGCCAAATAGGGTAGCAACATGCATGACAATTTCTTCTCAGGTCCACCAGACTCAAAACTACGGGAAACCTCAGCTTTCAGTAATAGTCACATATTTGATAATTTCATATAATTCCTTATTTTAAATAATGCTGTGAAAGAGTGAGTTTACGTTGGTCAAGTGAGAATGGTATTTAATAACTCCGTAATGAATTTACTTTGTCATGGTACACTTGGTGTGTAATGAACCCTAGAGAAAATGATAATTTGGAAAAACAGCTCCAGTGAGGTGCTGGGGGGTGGGGTCAAGTACTAAACTGCCTGTTAGTTAAGGGGAATATAGTATCATATTCAATGGTGAACAAATATCTGCTGAGTGCAATTGCTTCAGAAGCAATATTTCACTGAACCAGACAGACAACAACAGCTGTCTTCATGGATCTTGTGTTTAGTATGGCAAGACAGGTGTCTGAATGGTCTTTGGCCAACCCCATTGCACCCCTATTCTCACTTGCAGTTCTCAAGACTTCCAATAGCATGTAATACAACCTCTGCATCTTATGATAGATAACAACTGGAGAACCTGGTTCTGCCCCATTCACAATGGTTCTGTGTCTGCTATTCCTGTCTGCTGTGTCACACAACATTGTAGATCACTGAATCTTGATGAAAAAATTGAACACAGCAGATATAAAGCCCTGGTAAGCTGACTTTAGGGTGCACCAGTTGTAATGTAAGGATGGGAAGAGACGAATGAGATTCCTCCTGCCTTCTGCAGCTTGACAGAACATCCATGCATAAATGTTAGGTATCTACAAGAGCTTGCTGCCTATGGGTGATGCCGTTATGTTGTTCAACCTGTGTGAGTGTCCCATCTCACACGACACATGCGTCTATAAAATTTTTTAGCACAGGATATAGTGGCAGCCAGCACACAGTAAATTTGTTTCAAAGATATAGAAGATTCAAAATAGAAAGGAAGAATTGTTAGCAGCTAAACTATGGTGTCTGTTAGAAGACCACAAGAAATATGCCAATGGGATTAAAAGGAGAATGTAAAAGACTACTAAGTGTGGAGTCTACATTGTGCCATCAAATTTAGCACATATGACACAACCAAGTAAGAGACAGCTGAACGAGAACAAGAGAATTAGTCAAGGGAAGATTTGGGAAAAGTGTGCTCAAGGGAGGAAATCTTCTAGTGTAAAGACTCCAGGGTGTGAGTAAGAAACAATGGCAGATTGGCTGGCAAAGAGAGTGGGAAAGTGGGTGGAGCTGTACAAAGGTGACAAAAGAGGATATTATCAATCAACAGGCGGCCAAAAGAATTGAACAATTTTCAAATGAAGAAGTATAAATAATCCATATATATATATTTAAAGCTGGTGAGCCTCTTCAGATACCAGGAAAAACAGAATTAAAAACTAATTGAAAATCCATCTTATCCAAGTTTAAATGAGCATCAAGAAAACAGAACAAGATGAAAAATGAAATAATGGATACTGGCAAGAATAAAGACAAAAGTAACTCTAAAAGCCATTTGGTGGGAAAATTAGTACAGCCATGATGGAAATCAGCAAAAAAAGACTTAGAGTAAAACTACCATGTGATCCAGCAGTACCAGTCGTGAGTATACACCCAACGGACTCAAAGGGAACATACAACAGACACGCTGGGACCATTATTTCTGTAGCACCATTCATGGCAGCCAGACCATGGATGAGCCTAGGTGTCACCAGTAAGTGAATGGATATATAAAATGTGGCAAATGTTTGTAATTGGCTATTATTTACCCATTAAGAAGAATTCAGGGCATTTGCCTGAAAATGGATGCAGATTTGGTCAACATGTTAGAAAAAATAAGGCAGACGCAGAGAAGTACCACATGTTTTCTGTCACATGTCAATTTAGAACATCAAATGAAAACAGAAGAGAGGTGGACAATTAGATAATCACAAGGAAATCATCAAAAAGGAAAATGAATGCGGACAGTGGGGGTATTATAATACATATGAACATATAATAAAAATCATTCCTTTGTACAACTAATAAAAGAAATTAATAGTAAATGAACAAGTAAAAGCAAAAACCCATTCTTCAGCTCACAGGCTGGCAAGAAACAGCTAATGAACCAAGCTGTCAAAAAGACAACCATTTGCTGACCTTGGATGGCACATAGAGCTGGCCTTTGCATGATGCTGTTCCTTAGGCTCCAATAAGTGGGGTCGAGATTCCCAAGAGAGTAAAGCATGATCGTCCATATACTTTCTGAATACAATCCATCCACCTTGGAAATATTTTGAGGAAAGATTGCAGAGGACAGGGGCTGAAGTGGTGAGAACTGTCAGGGATCCCGCAGAGGATTCCAGACAGAGATGATGCAATCCAGGGAGAGAGAAGTATCACTGCAGGTGAGAAAAATGGACAGAGACAGGTCCTCTTTTAAATCACCAACCTTTAGTTTCTCTACAGATTGTGTGAGTAAGAAAGAAAGCAGAAGAACAAAAGTGGGATTCTGAGTATCTGTCAGAAAAAAAAAAAGGAATAAAAGCCTCGGAATTACATTAACCTTGATTCAAACCATGTTTCACTATTAATGTGACATTAAGCAAATTACTTAACATTTACATGGCTTCATTTCCTCAGACTAAAGTGGCAATGGCAATGTTTAATTTACATACCAAGTCAAAGTTGTAGAGCAAACATCAGGCTCTCGATAGTAGCACTGAATTATATGAGGGACATGAATGGCTGTGTGTGCTTCTCGTCACTTGTCAGCATGAATTCTTCGGCTGCCTGAGAGAGCAGGTCTTCCTGCTAGCTCACGGGAATCAGAGCACTTACTGCAGTATTGCCCAGTTCCATACTCACTACGCCTTAGGGGACACATTTGAAACTATCAGACTGCTAAATAAATAAATAAATAAATAAATAAATAAATAAATAAATAAATAAATCCATGCTTTTGTTCACTATGATCTTTTACCTCCTTGAGAAAAAAAAATCATTTCAATAAAACCAGAGAAACAATCAATACTTCATTTACCTATCAGCATTTATTTCAATGTATGTAGTAAGTAGATTTAGCATTTAGAAAAATGAATCTTAGATGAAGAGAACAAAACTGTAATAGTTGAGCATAGCATTATACTGGAAAAGAAATTAATGTGAAATTAAAAGATTTTAACAAATTTTCACTGGAAAGAACTGAAAGAAAATAAATTTTCAGAAATAAAACTTCACATTGAATGCTGATTATCTGTGGAAACAAATTCTCTAATGTAGAAAAAATAAAAACCATTAACTCATTTGATAAACAATCTACAAAGCAGAGAGGCATTGGTAAAAGTAGAAATCAAAGCAAACGAAATAGAGACGTCTGACTACCTGCAGAAAATTTTGTGACGTTATCCACTGGAACTGTCCTCAGCGGAGCTGGGACACACCAAGTTCTCGAAACCGACTCAGAATCCCTGAATCTTTTCTTTGGGGAAAGGAGTGTAGTATGCCTGAATTGTGAGAGGACCTTTACATTTTCTGATTTCCTTAAGAGAGATACCAGAGAGAAGAAAGCAGTGAGAAACATTAAACGTTTTCAATTCTTAGTTTTCAGTTCACAAAACATCAGAAATGTCTACGATCATGCTTCTCTCTATGTTCCAGAGTGTGAGAGCTGCACACAGCAGCACACACTGAGGAACAGAGGGAGCAGAAGAGAAATAAAGAAAGCACAAATGTGAAAAGGCTCAGACAAGAGCGTGATCAAACAAAATCTGTCTAATGACAGAAAATATAGCACGCATAAAAGAGAACATATGTCAAATAACCTGACAATAACATAAAATATATAAACATATATTGTGTAAAGAACATTGCACACTCTCCATGTATTCTTAATAAAAATATATTGACCTCTGCATCACTGATAATAAAGTGAAAGTGTCTCGAAAGGAGACTACCACACCAGAGGCAGTTCTTCTTCAGAGACATCCATAATCCCAGAAGACACCTTTCTCTGCCCTTCCGGTCTGATATAGAGCCAGGTTAGTGCACCTCCTGGCTTTTAGTGGTATTGTCCCTGTACACCTAGCAATGCCTGCTTGCTAGTGACTGTCTCCTTGAAAAGCAGGCCAGGCCAGTCTCAGGCAGCTTCCCTTTCACCCTGACAGCTGCATATCCCAGGTGGTCTGACATTTGAGATGGAGGCTGTGGGTAAGATTGAAGGTGTTTTAGGGGAGAAGTAGGCTGTGAATAACACCAGGGCTTCATCCAGATGGAATCACTCATGAGACAACCTGAGATACTCTATTACTGTCCATATGTCTCCTAGGTCTCTGAAGGCCAGACTCCATTGATTTATTAGAAGCCTAGCATTTATGCTTTTGGCTTGTCTCACGGCAGACTACAGTAGTTATCAGAGATGCTGTTCTTTCTGGTGGTTATTGGATTTTTATAAGTTCTTTAAATAAAACAGCCTCCATA
The DNA here is from genome assembly GCA_001685075.1 of Bramus lutescens. Classification (NCBI taxonomy): domain Eukaryota; kingdom Metazoa; phylum Chordata; class Mammalia; order Rodentia; family Cricetidae; genus Bramus; species Bramus lutescens. The sequence goes on from LOEQ01005647.1 coordinate 42,708, forward strand.
AATATCCTAGTAAACATCAGACAATAAAGTAAATATTTGGGGGGTGAGATTCAGTTTATTTCCTCTTAATATATATCACCTTTTTACAAGTTTCCTCCTCAATGCAGCCTCATAACAAAACATTTCAGGGAACATATCTATTTTATGTCAACAAATGCGTTAGAAACCAAAGAAATCCAAATTAAGAGATTTAACTGTGCTAACAGTATTGCTTTAACACAATTTTTCCCTGCAGAAAAACCATAAAAGAATTATCTCATTGTTTTATCAGCACAAACGCTGCTACTACTGTATCTTATTTATAGATGGTTCTTTAAGGGACCATAGTAATATTGCAAAAATATCAGTTATTCCATCACACTAGTGAATTTAATGAACCTGAAGGTGTGTGTTATTTTAGCACTTGCTGTGGCTCCTGTGAAAACCCAGTGGTGCTAAAATCTGTAAACCTGTCATTGCTTAAGTAATAACCTTGTTAAAAGCGTCTTCATTTAACTTTAGCTTCTTCATGATGCAGGTTTATTTTATCAGTATGGAGGTATGTGTTTTCAACCCAGACCGCTTACAGTAAATATAATTAACTGTAGTTCACTAATTTATTCTTGGAGTGATTGTTTTCATTTTAACACTTAGTTTAGATTTAATATTGTCTGGAACCTGGTACCTATTTTCGGTTCTTTATACACTCGTAATATCTATTGAATCTGGTTACAGGGATAAATTTTGTCTTTACAAATGCAAGTGTTTGTTTTAATCTTTCATATTCCTTTATGTGAAGCCCGACAGACTTCTCCTAACACCCAATATGCACAACATACAGGAAAAGAGCTGAGCATGTTTCCGTTAATCTGCTTGCAATAGATTGGAGTTTCCTCTTGCATTTTAAAAATATGGAGAAAATTGGATATTGATGGTAGGTGTTCAGAATTATCAATTGATTTCTACAAGAGCACATCTGCAATTATTGAAATGCCAGCAATAAAAAAATCCCTCTCTCCCTCCCCTTTGGAAGTACTCTTGAAAAGAAAAGAGGCAAGAGGATAGAAGGTGTGAGGGGGGCTGGTTGTACTTGTACAATTACAGTCTTAAAGCCAAAGAAATTTTTCTTTAATTACCTAGAGAGACCAACAGCAAGATGTGTGATAAACTCTGTATGTTATCAAATACTTTGAAATCCTGGGTTAATTACAATTAATGCAATCCATCAATTCTTTCACATGATGCATAATCACACCTGCAAATATTGCTTAAATGTCAGGGACTAACTTCATTGTTAATGAATTACTTTAAATAACTACTAGTTCATAAGTAGATTAAGCTTACTTTCCTGTAAAAGATACCAGTAAATGTAAGCGGAGACTTCTCTCTCATTCCCGGCCGCCCAGACCCAAATAATCACACAGAAAGTGTATTAATTACAAGACCGTTTGGCCTATTAGCTCAGGCTTCTTATTGGTTAGCTCTTCTATTTTAAATTAACCTATTTATATTATTCTGTGTATCACCACAACACTGTGACTTACTGGATAAGGATCTGGCATCTGTCTCCTTCAGTAGCTACATGGTGTCTCCCTGAATCCACTTACTCTGTCTTTCTATCCCTGTTCAGATTTCCTGCCTGGCTTTACTCTGCTAAGCCATTGGCCAAAATAGCTTTATTCAATCAACCAATAAAGCAACATATATACAGAAGGGCATCCCACAACAAGTAAAAATATAATATACATAGTGTATTAAGTCCTTTTAAAATGTTTTGTTTTCAAATCAACTGTTTTTAGTATAACTTTAAAACTCAGTTCATAAAATTAATTGCTTTAAATATGTTAAAGTCTTAGGAAAGCCAAGTCTATATTGTTAATCTCTATAAGAAAATTCTTCAATGAAAAGTGGATGTTAAGTCATGAATCAGAATAATAACTAAATAAATTATTACTCTGGTCAAGATAATATTAAAATATTAAATATGTAATTTAATCATGGATAGCAATACCTCTATTCCTCTGATTACATGGAATATTTTCAATTTAGGGTACAGAGATAAAGAACAATCAAAATCTGTGATATTCTTTAAAATTTTCTTAATGTTAAACCAATGTTAACCTTTATTTTTTTCTTTCTAGGGTTCTTGGGTGGGGAATAAGACAGGATTTCTCTGTGTGTCCCTGGCTGTCTTGTAACTCACTCCGTAGGCCAGGGTGGCCTCTAACTCAGATATCCACTTAACTCTGCCTCCTGAGTGCTAGAATTAAAGGCACATACTACCTTTTCAGCATTGTTCTGTTAATTACTTTGCATTCATTGATGACTAGATTTAAAAGTGCTTAAGTGAACTAGAGTGTGTATCATTGTGCAGAATTATATTTAAATACATAGTGGGAGTTTGTTTTAAAGTTGAAGATACAAAATTTCTATTATTGTCAATCCTTTTTCCTATATCTGATTCCATTGTTTTTTCTAATTCAATTAATATTTATGTGTTGCCAAGGAATGACATATTTAGTCAACATGAGCAACCATATTAATTTTTGTTTGGCCTGACAACTACTATAATCTCTAAAGAGTAGCTGGACAGAAGATTATGCAATTTTATCTTTCAATGAGATACTCTTTAGGTGTGCATTAAAGTTAAAATAATTTAATGAAATTCACAGTTACTTCAAGGATTTTGTTTAATTAAATCTATTGGTTGTTGGTATCTGTGAACTCTTAAGAATAAACACCTGCAGTGCTTTATTATGTAAAAAGGTGGTTTAATTGCATCATATTTATCACAGACAAATCAAGCCCTATTCAGAAGGTAATAATGACAGAGTAATTGGATCAGTAATTGGTTCAGGATGATTCAATATTGTACTAATAATCATAAATACTGCGGTCTTCTGCTTTGATACAGGGATGACATGCTAATATAGATTGCATTTGGAGCAATAAATATTAGTGAACTGGATCTTGTATTAAGGTCTAGATCCGTAGCTTGGTTACACTCATCAGAAGAAGCCATAAAACTGAAAGCATATGGATTCTAGTTTATAATATAAATTCAGACAATGTAGTCTATTGGCTTTTTTAACCAGACATCTTTGAAACAAGCACCAGTAATGGAGGGGGAAGTAGAAAAAGAATCTGTTTACTTTTCTTATAAAACTGATCATTCTGGGAAGCAACATAGCTTTTACATTTTATTGAGCCAAGATAATATGGCTGATGTGACCATGATGACCTGGTGAGCAAAATTATTCTAGTGCCAGTCATGCAACGATGAATAAGGAAATCTTTCCTACTCCATACTGTGTTCAGCAGACACTTGGCGGTTGAACAGGACTATTTCTTAGCTATTGTGGCGGCAGCTTTTCAGAGTCAGCCAAAGGAGGGGGAGGCCCATCATGAAGAAAACAATGATACTTATTCACTCAACATGGAAACTTGCCTTCCAAGAGCATATTGGACAGCTCAGGACTGGAACAAAATCGGCATACCCCCTTTTATCAGTGGAACAGTAAACCAGGATCAACATGTCTGGCTTGGAATGCTGCCTACTGGTGATGTAAATGGATATATCCAGCCATTTGCTTATTTCTTAAGGTTTATATGTACGGGTGTTGTTTGCTGTGTGAGCATCCTCTCCCTATGGAAAATGGTCTACTTTGAGGAAGTAGAAAGTGGTACCTTACAAGTATCAGTAAGGTATCCAATTACGTGGTTAAAATTCTTAATCTCTAAAGCAGGTAGCGAATTTTTATAAAGTGTTTACAAAGGAAGAGAGAAATTTTCTGTTATTATTTATAAATTTTAAGTAATAGTATATTGTACAAAAACCATAAATAAGACCCAAAAAATGTAGAAAGACAGGGTGTAGAACTGATTCTTCCTGGGGAAAAATAGTGGAAAGTATGTTTTCTGACAGCAAGTGTTTCCTACAGAAGTCAATGGGACCAGAGAATCTACTGAGTGTGGTTATTTCATTATCAGTCCGTACATTTGATTTCAGCTACTTAGAAAATTGGAATTTATATTCCTTAGAAAACTTTTATGAAGAAAATTATTATAAAACTTATCACTAAATGTTCAAAGACAGATGTTGAGTTTACTTCACCTCATTTACCTCAGTGTTAATTAATTAATGAACCTTTAAAGATAGGTTTTTTATCTGACTTGTGTTGCCATTGCAGAATGAATGATCAATAAAATAAAGAAGGTTATTCAGCTTATGGTTCCAGAGGCTGGAAAATCTAAGGTTAGAATGCAGCATCTAGTAGGGTCTTAGGATTGTGTAATTGGAAGGAGACATGTGATAGAGCTGGTGTGTATGGAAGAGAAGCAAAGATGCATTCACTTTTCTAACAGCCCAGCGATGATACCAGTATTCCAACATACAACAGCTCCTTCTTCATACTCTTGTTCACCAGTCAACATCACTCTTTAGTATCAAGCATCCAAACTATCATAGGCACAGGCAAGTGATACCCTTCTCCTTACTAAAGTCTGTCAGGAAGCAGCCGTATGTGGGCAGTATGCTAGGAAGAAAAACAGTCAGAAAAATATTGCATTTGTGAGATTCAAACAACTCAAGCATCCTCATTTAAAAGATAAGCTTCAGTGCTAGTTGGAGGTCTCAGCATTCTGTCTCCATGCAAGATATGGATGTTACTATTTTCTCAGCATAAGCCCAATTGAGTCTGTCTAACGGCATGCACGTTGGCCCATTTTCTTCATAGGTGCAAAGGATCTCATCATCTGCAGGAGACTGAGGCCATTGCCAAAGGCAATGATCCAACACCACAGGCAAGACAAAGCATATCCTTTCAGTTTCTGAATCATAATGTGTCTGTAACACCTGAGCAGTGAGAAATCCTGCAATGCTTTCATTCACTACCCCAGGAATTTCACGTGTTTGCAGAATAGAGTTGCCCAGTGAAGTGACTGTTTGTTGTTGAGAATCTCTGAAAGGAAATCTGCTCTCAGAGAGCAGACAAGCAGGCAGTCACTCATCGGCACAGCTCTGAACCACCTATGTTAAATGGTAACTATTTCACAAGGTCCCATGTTACCTTAAACCCTACATGTAGTTGTGGTTCACTGGTTTAGTGATATGAGCAAGAAGAATTTGCTGCACTTTCAATCTCTCCTTACACCTTAATTAGGACCTCACCTAGAAATACCAACATTCTTACAACTGGTAGCTGGCAATGTTTCTCACCTCACTTTAATCAAATATTGTAGAGCTTACTGAGGTCATTCACCAATGTTTCTTTCTTTTGTTTTTCTCATGACTAAGAGTGTCCAGTCGTAAAATCTAACAAAACATCTGAAGCTATAGCCTTTCAGTTTAAATGCAACTCAGTCTCCAAGTATCAGTCAGAAAAATGGTCAATAAACATCATTATAGTGCATATACTGTTAAGGATTAACACATTTGTGATTTTGTATGTTATTTTTTGGGTCTGTTGACCCCAGAAAAAAAAAAAAAGCAGTGGTACCACTAAGCGAAAAGCAAGTTTGCTAAATTTGATAGATTTGAAGTATATTTTCCAAAGTCTACATTCAATTTGACATTTGAAAGCAGTCTTGGCGAAGCTTCCCTTAATTTTAACTCTTTTTGAGCCTTATCTATGAAGTGGATATTTATTGCAAAAAACTAAATTTAATATTTTTGGAATGTTGTAACTTACACCCTTCTAAATCTATTTTTAGATGTCATTGTAATATCTTATTTCAAACTAGGGGATATTCAGTTCACTTTTATTGAAACATTTGCCTTCATCAAAACATTATAATAATAAATACTGAACAACAAAACACAATCATTTGTAACATTTTAGAAAATGCACCCTTAAAGAAAGAAGGCAAACAATACTAAAACTTAATCTGTCCTTTGGGGCATGAGATAGCTTATAGGTCTAGTCAGCCAGCTAAATGACAGACAGAAAAGATCATGTGACGAGAGTCTAAGAACTAATTAATCTCCATAAGCTGTGAAGGAGAGGTAAGATGACTTGGAATCTGATTACGTTAGCGAATGTAAGGAGGGAAAATGCAGCATGTATTTTTCATGTTGATTTTAACCACCTGAGCCTTTAATGGCATTCTGTGAAGACTCATATTCCCTGTATACGTTAAAAGAAAAAACATGATGCTAATGTTGTTAGTACGTGAGTTAGTCGTTGTTTTAAATACTAGGAAACTAGGTCATGTATGAGTCCTTTGTAAAAATTACTGAGTGTTAGTAACTACTGTGAAGTTGGTTTATTGCAGAAAGGAAAGTATAAACCCACAGTTTCAAAGAGAAACTGTTGCAATTTTGTGAAAAAATAATGATTCTCAAGGCTACCTTCAAAAAAGCATGTATTTTGGCCAGTGAACATTGATGGATGAATTTTTATTAGGTTTTAAGTTAAAATTTAATTCAAATAATTAGTATATGGTATTTTTCATATATTGTACTGGAATGACTGTGAAAGTAGAGGTTATGCATGTGATTAAAAATAGAGATTTATAGTTTTACTAATAAACACAATTAATCAAAAATTATATAAATCATTGCTATCTACAAAAAACATCAAAGGGAATGCCACATTTCAGCAGAAACTCAAGACTCAGAATTTACTGCCACCATAATCTATTGCACACTGAATAGAAGTGGAACTTACACTCTTGTTTTATTAAATGGTCATTATTTTTTTCAGAGTAATTTTAATAAAATTCTAAACATGATATATTTTACAGAAGCAAAGTTTCCATCAATTAATGAATATTTACTATTTTAATATGAAAATATGTATCTATTATTTTTCAAGAAAGGACCGAAAGGCTTTTCGGTTTTTCTCAGTGTACAAATTTTAGCTGAACCATCCAGATGGACTTTGCTCCTTCATTTTTTTTCCAACGTCCTTAAGATGAATGGGCGTGATACAGACATCTGGACACGTAAAGATACACCACCGCACACAGTGTGGAGAATGAGCTGTCTGACTCGCCAGGCCAGTGGACTAGGCAGAGCCCCAGAAACCAACAGTATTTCACGTTGGAAATGGGAGACATTCCATGTGTTCTGACCTCTGTCTTTACACTGATCTAATGTCCTCACTGTTCCTTCATATTATGCACTATCTTTCCACTTTAAAGTATGGAAAACACTTCCTCTTCCCTGAATAAGCACTGAGAACATCTATTTCCTGAGTTTTGATAGATATTTTTAGATATTAAAAATGTAGTTGGTATCAGTTCAAATCTTGTCCCTAGGTTTTAAAATCAAGTTACCACTGCTTAAATATCTCAGGTCTACATATCCAGGCATTGATGAAGTCAATCATTTGAAGTGTTAAAATAACTCCCATTAATGAGTAATTGGAAATATATATGCTAAGAGTAAATGCAAGAGGAAACGGAAAACTCTGATACTGTAAAACATTCTAAACCATTACACCAAATGTTAATAAAATCCTCTGTGTGCAAAACAATTTACAAATTGTAAAAATTATTTACTGGGTACAAGAGCACACCTGAGGTTTAAGAAATCATTCACTATAGTAAATGCTAATTTTAGCTAGAATTTTATTTTGCCAAGTAATGATGCACAAACGCCTGATCTGTATTAGAGAAATTCTTTAACTGTATTAGGGAGGAATCACTCATTGGCCATACACAATGAAACGTAGAAAGCTTGCCACTCTACATTAAGTAAAGTGAATTAAAGGATAATAAAAATAAAATACAATCAAATGAAAAGAACATTCAAAGAAAAGACTGCTGTGATTGTCTACCCTAAATTTCATTCAACTTCCTTCTTTGCTTTTGATATAAAGAAATTGTCCAGTAATCTTAGAAATTCTGAGGCCCAAAATGTTTCAACAGAGGACCTCTAAATGTTTTTGACTGACATTGAAGTAACTTTCAGAGGCTTATTTTTTAATGCAGTAATGTATATAATCAGAGTCAGCAGTTAAACCTGTATGTCTATGATCAAAATAAAATGCAAATTTTATTTTTNAATCAAGTTACCACTGCTTAAATATCTCAGGTCTACATATCCAGGCATTGATGAAGTCAATCATTTGAAGTGTTAAAATAACTCCCATTAATGAGTAATTGGAAATATATATGCTAAGAGTAAATGCAAGAGGAAACGGAAAACTCTGATACTGTAAAACATTCTAAACCATTACACCAAATGTTAATAAAATCCTCTGTGTGCAAAACAATTTACAAATTGTAAAAATTATTTACTGGGTACAAGAGCACACCTGAGGTTTAAGAAATCATTCACTATAGTAAATGCTAATTTTAGCTAGAATTTTATTTTGCCAAGTAATGATGCACAAACGCCTGATCTGTATTAGAGAAATTCTTTAACTGTATTAGGGAGGAATCACTCATTGGCCATACACAATGAAACGTAGAAAGCTTGCCACTCTACATTAAGTAAAGTGAATTAAAGGATAATAAAAATAAAATACAATCAAATGAAAAGAACATTCAAAGAAAAGACTGCTGTGATTGTCTACCCTAAATTTCATTCAACTTCCTTCTTTGCTTTTGATATAAAGAAATTGTCCAGTAATCTTAGAAATTCTGAGGCCCAAAATGTTTCAACAGAGGACCTCTAAATGTTTTTGACTGACATTGAAGTAACTTTCAGAGGCTTATTTTTTAATGCAGTAATGTATATAATCAGAGTCAGCAGTTAAACCTGTATGTCTATGATCAAAATAAAATGCAAATTTTATTTTTTAGTATAGAATTTGTTTGTTTTTCTTTTTTTATTTCCTATCTCTTTTTCTAACTGGCAAGATGTTTCCTAACACATGTGAATTTGGATGGGAATTGAAATCTAGTTTGATAATTGATGAATAGATTTATAAACCACCATGACTCCAAATTGGTAGTCTGATGTGTTTATTTATTTGCTTATGTATGTGTTTACTAATTATTTAATTCGTCTACTTATGCTCAAAACATCAGTTAAAAATCCATTTGAAAACACCTTAACGAAAAAGAACGACACAAATTCTCATTAATATAAAAGCAACTTCAACTCTTCATCTTGATTACAGGAAGTCCCCTATTGTGACAGAATACCACTTAACTCCCAAAAACTAGAAGCAGTGACAGCACACATTGTGTCATGCTCTGATATGTAATAATTTTGTGCAAAGAAAGATTGTGTGACCTCATCCTTGGAAGATCTTAAATTACCAATCAAATATATATGTATAAAGTATTTCATTTGTTAAGGTCTTGATATTATATATTTTTTCTTTGTTTTAACAAATATACTTGGCTATAATGAAAATAAACCTGCTGAAGTCTCTGAGGTCTGAGACAAGCTATAACACATTTCTGCTCCACGGGGTGGGCTCCTGGGATACCTACTGAGAAAATGCATGCCCACTGAGCATGCCCAGACTATTAAAATGAATTGACATGTTAATGCTGACAGGAAAGGAGCACAAGAGAGCTTGCTAAATTACTGCTCAGTCAGGCACTAGGAATTCCTGAGTGGCTAACTCCTGAGCAAAACCCACAGCAAGCACAACAACAACAAAACTTTATTGTCAAATGCACCCAAACAAACACTAACAGGGTTGTCATGCTTGTAATCCACCTACCCATAAATCATATGGATTTTAATCATACCTGCCACCTTAGCTGCGTATCCCTGGGGAAATGGTTTTCTTTTTGTTTCCTCCTTCATTCATTTTCAATTATCTGGAAGCTGCTCCGTGTGTTTATTTATTTGTCTAAAGTTCACGTACAATATGCATACACAAATTTCCTCTAGGGGTCTGGGATCAGGCGGATCATACACGGAAGCAGTGGCGCGAAGCAGCTAGCACCTCGTGTGAGTAGGCTCAGTCTCACAAACCTGCTTTGGACCATGATGACTCGGGAAGGGGAGGACAGAAAGTAATTAGTGTGCGTACAATGATTGATTATGTCTTAATATTCAGACCACTCTAGGTAGACTTAAAAAAATAAGGAAACAGGAAGTCCATAGCTTTTGATAAGCGAGGAAAAGAAAACTCTGCTTTTGTGCCTGTGAATCATTAGTACATGGGGAGGTGGAAGAAGGTTTATTCTCTGCTAAACACATATGTAGGATTATTCAATTTGCTGATTGGATGGATAACTGTAAGAAGTTTCATCTGTTAAGATGAGCATACGTAAATGACATCGACTTTGGGTTGGCAGAAAGACAGCGAAGAAAGGGAAGCTGTACTTTTCAGATGAAATCATCCAGTCTTGCTTTACGCCCTCAAGAACGACATCAGAAAATTGTATCACTTTAATTCTTTAAGAAATAAGTAGTGCCCTGTCCATGACCTTTATTCAACTCAAGGAGGTAAAAGAGGCGTACACGTACATTGTGATGTCCACATCCTTTTGACACATAAATCATTATGAAATAAAATTAGGCAAAAATAGATATGTAAGACAAGATATTTAACAGAAAACTCTATTCTATGTCAGGCTAAATGATTTTTTGATACTGTGATGGCGATGATTGTGTGTGTGTGTGTGTGTGTGTGTGTGCAAACTGTGATGCTTTTTAAGCACTTTCTGATCCATACTTGCCATGCCGTGTATGAGCCCGTCTCTAGATATGATCTCTTTAGAACACCCATAGAAATTAAAAGGATCACATGGAGTTTGACATTTTGCAAAATGAAAGAATAATGGATTTATTATATTGCATGGACTTTTCTCCCCTTTTAATAAAAATGTCTGACTCTTGGGAAGCTTGGCTGGAAGTTTAGAAGTCTGAATCATTTTTCTTTTTTATATTCCAAAAAATATAAGCATGTAATTTCCTCAGTTCCATGTGTCTTTTGATATTTCAAAAAGTTGAGCTATCTTTCTTCCTCATAAATCAGAAACTAAATATCCATTGTTCCTAAAATAACTTCATATTTTATACTGATTTAGAATCTTATATTTGTATGCTTAAATTATTGACTTTCTTTGCTTATTTACTTTCACTATATTCACATGAAGACTATGCCAAAAAAACAATAGTTTTGACTGCTAATCTGAGGTCTGAATAAAATGAGTAATCTATATCACATTAAAATTTTCATTAAGAAAATGTCAGACTATTTGCATATGTTACATATCTAAACAGAAAATTTCAGGAAAGAAAGATCATTGAGCCAAATTTCATGTGTATCTTTTTAAGAATTTATTATTTTTTTATATTATTCCCTTAAAATTGTATTCATTAATCTACCAAGCAAATAGTTATTAAGCACCCAATACAGACCAATTCAGTGCTATATCACAGTGCTTCAGATGAAGCAATATTTAAAAATGGCATTCATCTCTCCCATTTAAAATTAAAAATTTGAAAATCTGAAATTTATTTAAACCTGCATGCTGTCTTAGATGCATCAAAATAACCAAATATGTCTATAAATTTTAATGTCCCAGTTAACAAATTCCCAAGAAGAGTGCAACCATCCAGGTTTACAATAATCTATTTGTATCACATGTCTGAGAAGGACAGACGACAGCCCACGGAAGATCATAGAGCAATGCAGAAGTATACAGCATCTCCGTAACAGAAAAAGAGCAGTCAGGAAGGTGAAGGACGCTGTGAGTGTATGAGAAGAAACCCGCAGCATGAAAGTGGCTCCAGCTCTGTCAACTGATGACTGACGTGAGTAGCTGACAAGACAATGGCACATGGGCGCCTTCGGTTCTGTTAGGCCTCAGTGTTGATCCTGATAGCGTAAAGGAGCACAGGCCAGATTTTCGTGGTCTTAGGAAGAAACAGGAGAAGAGAAAAGAGGAAATAAATGGTGAAAAGAAATTCTAAAAATTTTCTTCATAAGGAACAGGGAGCAGTGCGTTATAAAAAAAATAAGAAAATAGAAAAGACGTGAGGTTCAGAGGATGGTGGGAAATACCTTGCACTTGAAAAGGTGTGACCAACTTATATTGCACGCACATATAAAATTATTTTAAAAGTTTATCTTTTTCATTTCTCAGAGGGCACCTTAGAGATCTCAAGAGAAAAAAATAGAAAAGTAATTAAAATGAGGTCATTAGGGTGGGCCTTGATCTGATATGACTGGTGCTGATGTTAAAATGGCGGCAGCCATGTATAGACACAGAATGAAAAGAGAAAGCCCACAAACAGAAGAGAAGACTCCGACGAACCAAAACCTGCCTACCCTGTGATCTCAGAATTTGAACCTACAAAATTATGAAAAAAAATGCCTTTAGATTAAGCCACGTAAATTGCAGCGCTTAATAGGTTTATATGGAATTATTTTGATACCCACTCATCATCTCTGGGGATAATGGTGGTGGTTTAATAGAGACTACTAAGGAACCCTTAGTATTCTTAAAAGGTACCAAATGGGCTTTCCTGGTGATGTGGTGAGTGGACAAAACAGGAAATTCTTCACTCCAATCTGTCTGTGTAATAGATTTTCTCACCTAGTGAGAGATTTTCAAATTCAGAATCTCTGCACAGTTGGGCTAGTCAGAATTTTTAGCCTTCTAAAAATTTATCTGAGAAAATCAAATTACAAGAAGAAAGATCTATTTTTAGCTCAGGCTTCTAAAGTTTTAGTCTTCGGTCCCTGTTTTCATCATTGTGGGCCTTTGGCAGGAAAGAATACTGTATTTGGAAATAGGTGGTAGAAGAAATCCACTGTGATGGAGAAATCTTGACTGTCAACTTGATTAGACCAAGAGGCACCTAGGATCTGAGTAAAGCTCACCCCTCACCACTGGGCACATCTCTAGGGTGTTCCCAAGAAGGATTTAAGAGGGTAGGCCTGCTGGGAATGCAGTGTGGGAAAAGCGCTGTGCTATAGGATGGGGGCTGATATGGAATAAAAGCAAAGCTGGCAGTGAAGATAAAAGGAGCAAGCATTATCACTTTCCATTCCTGTTTGCTTGAAGATGAACAGTTTCCTTCTCCACATTCCTGCTATTCAACCTCACCCAAGACCCAAAGTCAGGTACCAAACTGACCTGGACAGAAACCTCTGAAAACAAAAACCAAATAGGTAATTCTCTAAGTTGTTCTCTCAAGTATTTCATCACATGTTACGACCCCCCCTTGACCAGCAAGGAATGACGCGACACCGGAGCTCTTCTTGCCAGCAGTTTATTCAGGACCTTGTTGATAATGGACTCTCTCTCCCCTCAAGCCCCTCCCAGCCCTTAAGCAGGCCTGGGCCACCAACCCTAGATTGCCACGTGGGCACTGTCCATAGGTCCACGCATATGCAAGCAGCTTACGATCTTTGCATGATCACAGCATGATACTGGCTTTAGCCATATATGGTGTTCTTTATCACAGTGAGCACTCGCTTTCGGGATCACGAGGGGCGGAAGCCAGCGCCATCTTTAAGGTGCGGCTCCACGCGGCTCACTACAATCACAACTATAGGAAAATAACTGGTACAGCTTCTCTCCTCATGAAACCCAAAAGGAAAGAGAAAGGAAGGAATAGGTGTGTTTGTGTATGGCCAGGGTAGAAACTCAAGATATAGGTCCACATATTCTCATTAATTAAATTGTATCTGATTTTACATTTACAGTAGTAGATGACTAAAATAATTCAACATTATGCAAACTGTTTCTGAGTTGATCAATAATGACAAATATTTATTTTATATGTGAATGTGATAGAAGACTTATACACACTTTAAGTATTAGTGCACACACCCTGAGGGTATGTGGAGGCCAGAGGTATCCCGCTCTATTGCCTTGTATTTTTTTTTTTTTGANCTTGTATTTTTTTTTTTTGATACAGGGTCTCTCTCTCAACATGAGGCTAGGATGAGAGGCATCCAGACACAGGAATTCCATTTCTTCTTCCAACACAGCTGTATTACAGGCATGTATGGTCATACCCACACCCAGCTTCTCATGTGATTGCTGGGGATTCTAACTCAGAGCTTCCTGCTTCTACCACAAGTGCACTTACCCTTGAGTCCTCTCCCCAGCCCCAACCACACAGATTTCTAATTAAAAATAAAGTGTAATTGTTGTTCGATATAACTTGACATTATTTCTTCAACATTATAAAGATGTATCAGAGAAATATGTGATTAACCATAGGCTTGATTCTAAATTCAGTATTTTTTGAGAAAGGTCATGATGTGAGGCTTTCCTAAGTTCTATAAGTTTCTCCCAGAATTTCCCATGGGGTAGATGAGTCATCTCAGCTAATTGTAGGGGAGGAAACTACTTAAAAAGCACAATATTTGTTTTTATTTCTATATTTCTGAAGTGAATTTACAGACTTCACAATGCCACTTGGTGTGTGTACAAAATAAAAGGCAAACTACACAGTAAATCTCTTTTGCTCAAAGCCAAAGATCTTGTGTGTGTTTTTTGTTACTTTCAGCCTCGTCATTCACAGTTATGGGACCTTGAACTAGTTAACAATTCTTGATCTCTGCACCTGTCACTTGAACTAACTGTCAGAGTTATAGATGTATAGTTATTCCTTACACTGAAAGCTTCACCTAAAAAGCAAACTCAATTCTCTGGCAGCCACCATAACAAAGCATTCACTTCCTTCAGGCATGGTTCAAAGTATGAGGTCAGTGGGAGGAGTTTAAAAATCTTCCTATTTTAATTCTTTTTAGCAAATTTATGATATTTTTAGTGGTGTCTGGGTGTGCGCTGTGTATGTGAGTATCCATAGAGGCCAAACATTTGCGGAATTACGCAAGCCTGTAGGGGGCAGGATTCCACCTGACTGGGATCTTCTACTGGAGGAAATCAAGGACCAGCCTTTATGAAATGAAATGGCTTACAAGGGAACAAAGTGACGCAGATTTTTTTCTGTGTTCGATGGCCGTCTGGTTTTCATTATCTTGTTCTCAAGGAAGAATTCATCCAAAGAACAACCAAATGAAAGCAATGTGTATTTTGTGTCTGTCAACCTAACATTGGATGAAAAGACCATTTTGCTCCATTATCTAGTGGTGACCATGGAAAGGTGAAGTGGAGAGAGTCAGGAAAGACAGAGGTAGAACACTGGGAGGTCATGGTGATAGGAACAAGAGGAAAGGAACACTCTACTTTCTCATTACGTAGCTTCCCACACTCTGCAAAGCTGTACTTCATCCTGCAGGTGCAAACACTGCTGGCTTGCTCGCAGGCTCTTGATGGATGGGCCCGGATGCATGATTCTTACCCCAGATGCTCTGAGGAACACCGGCTATGAGATAGGAGAGTGTGTGCACCTGAATCAGCACATTCACTGAGTGGTTTTATCTGATTCTCATTTTCTCAAGCAGTGTTGTACATAGGGCGACAAACATTAAGCAAAAGTCTATTATCTTTCTTTGAATGAAGAAAAATGTCCAATCTACACACCTCTGCAGACAGTTCTTTGTAGTTGTCTCAGAGGCCCAGATTACCCAAGGACACATGACTGAACCATTGACCCAACCCGAGGAAACATTGTATTGCATCATATGATTAATTCTTATAATTCTTACATGACTTTCATGTATTTTGGATTTTTCTACTACACGCCGATGGGGTTTGAGTCACTTGAATTGATAGGCCATTCAAGAAGTAAAGCTCACATGATCTGAAACAAAAGGTTCCCCACCCCTGCTCAGTAATTCCATCAGCTTTAAGGATTTTAAGATTCGAAAGAACACCAACTCTTTCAGGTTAATGTTTCACTGACTCTTGGCAAAATGAAACTTCCTGGTTGAAAAAAAAAAGTTTATGAAAAAGCTCACAAGGGTTCTTAGACATCAAATGGGTCTTACGAAACCACATTTTGATGAGCTAAGTGTAAATGAATCAGAAACACATGGATTAAATTTCCCTTGAAATACACATGGGTTTGAAAATTAAGGAAAAAGTGTTTAGCCAAATGTGTTTTGGGTTTTCTTGAACTGAAAACATTTGAAAAAAAAAAAGCTGAAGTATTTGCTAAACCTTAATATGCTGTTATGTTTGCTCAACCTTTTTCCAAATCAATTAAGTTTCCACGAGGCTTCCTCCATCCCCTTGTGGTTTGTCTTGTCACCTCTGTCCTGACACTTTATAAGCCAAACTAAATTTCCATTAAAAAAAATAGTGTGTTGCTCATCTACTTAAAAATGAGGGAGCCATTAAAACACACTGAGAATCAGAGGCATTAAGGGACAGAAAGCACCCATTAGGTCATGCCCTGTGTCCTAAGGGGGGAGCATAGGCACTCACAACTCTCCAGTGCTTTCTCCTGCACAGTTTTCAGTATCTCAGATGACAGGACTTCTCTATGTCCCCGGGAGAACATGGTGTATTCTAATAGACTTGGCCATTAGGAGCAGTGCTGAAGGGTGTGTAGGGGGTGGGGGGGCAGGGTGACTGATTAACCCTTTCACTACTCTAACAACGACCTGTAGCATTCTCTGAGACTTTAGGGCTTTAGTACTAATGAATGAACAAGCTATGGATAGTTTTTATTCAAAAAACAGTCATTGGCTAACAGAAAAAAAAATGCTACCCATTGCATTACAACATAAATTTCTACAGTGAGCAACCAACCCCTTCACACGAGAGATAGGATATGGTAAATATCCTATCGGGTGATTTTATCTGCACTGTTACTTAAAAGAGCATACAATGAAAATCTTAGGATGTTTTACTGAACAGGAAATGCTGAATGACTAGCACTAGCCAACCCTGAAGCACCTTTGTTCAGCTTCTAAGATCTTTTCCTAAAATAGCAAGTAAATGCACTACTCATTTCTGCACCTAAAGAAGGTACAATGTTTGGAAGGAAACATCTATCTGTCTTTCTTGACAGGCAGAAAAGCCTAGCTTTCAATATAACTAACATGTTTTCAAAGGTCTTCAGGCAGAGTTTACATGAATTTGCTCTCCCTCTCGTTCTACTTACAAATGAGGTATAAGGCACCTCATGACTTACATGGCCTGTTATACAGCTACTACACTGACCTTTTCAAGATTCTGCATCGTGAACAGCTGACAGGCATACCTCTTCCGTGCCAGTTATTTCAACCTATAAAACTTAGCCAAAGAAGTGCTAGGAAACCGAGGATGGTGGAAACAAAAAAGAGCATTCTGTTCTTGATTTCGCCCTCTGCTCTCTAAGCTGAGGAGTGGGTTGTAGGATTCTCTAAACTTTAATTTTTCAGTTGCTTTCAACGTGATAATTTCCCTCTGTCAAGCCATCTCTTACATTAACTGTTCCTCTGTCCAATTCATTTCAGTGTCTGTCATGCAGATTGTTGTGTTGGGAACTTGGGAACTTGGCATAGAATATCTACTCTAGCCCACCTCTCTCTCAGAAAGTAGAAATTGAGTTATGGAGATATAGTTCCATATCTTACCCCTACACTTACACACTTTAAACAACTCTCCTGAAATATGATTTAATAACATTTAAAAGAGAAAACTCACCTTGTAATACTCCATCCCTAGGCTGGTGAGGCTTACTCCTGACAGCCAAAGCTGGTCATTTTTCTTCTTCAGTTGCATCTAAATGTGAAGTTGTTCTGTCTTCCGAGTTTACATTATTGCAGTGGCCTTGTGTTGTGATGATTTTGTAGTAAACAAGTCTCTTTTTCTTGGACCAATATATATAAGCCATCCCTCTGACCTTCTAACAGTTGTATTATTCTTCTTGAATTTCTCCTAAGGCCTCCCCTCCCTGCCTTGCTTAACAGGGTGGCTGGTCACTATTTAATAGCTTTATTTTAAAATTCTTTTCTTAATGATAGATATTGCCCAATTTAGTATTTAGACTGACTGAAATTCACATACAATTTTAAACAAGATTTTAAACCAGAAAGGCAAAAAGAAAGAAAAGAAAAGAAAAGAAAAGAAAAGAAAAGAAAAGAAAAGAAAAGACCATTATATTTGGTTTTTGGTGCTAACCAGGATCAAAACGAAAAGGGGGAACTGCTGCTTTCTTTTGTAAAATTTATTCGATATTCACATGATTCCAACCAGAGGATGAAAACAATATTTTAAATCAAGTTATTGAGGTCTGTTCTACCCTGCTTTTTAAAAGTAGTGCGTAAAGGGATATTTATTTTATCCTCTGTAAAATGCTTTGATTTAGTTCTCATTTTCAAAAAGAAATATTAAGCTCATTCTTCATGTAAAGTTAAATTTTGAGGTTATGGTAAGCATACGTTGCAGTCGGCCATATTAAGACCACTGGCTCGTTTTCTTCATTACTGGCAAAAGTGAATCCAGACTCGGAATGCACACAAGGCGATGCCTTCAGTGGGCATGAACGTAGTGAAGCCTGACGTTCCATCTATCAAATGGAGCTGAGTCCAGGTTGCCCTCAACTACGCTCAGATATGTGCAGTCCCTTGTTCCTCTAGTTCTTACATTATGGATCCTTTAAATGCAGTCGCCCTGCAGTCCATCTTTCAACCACATTAGAAAAGCTGTTGTCTGAGGGGGAATTCAAATTCAAGGTTTGTATTTGTAAAGGGCTTTTATTCTGTCTTACAAATGCATATCATTACTTAAAGAGATATTAATAAATCCTTGAAAGCCAACATTTCCTATGGTACAATCACGCCATAGACATTGGGGAAATAGAAAAATATTTATGAAGCATTTACTGATGAGTAATTCACAAGGAAATAATTACAGATACGAGTCAAACAAATTGGCAATTGTTTGCCTTTCCAAGTAGAAATCACATGGAAGGAAGCAGTGCTCTGACTGGCTTTCTGAGCACTTTAGGGAAAGCTGTTCCCAACTCCATGACACTCCCATGGAGGTCTCGCTGATAAAGAGTTAGTCGACAGTCTGGATTTCATAAAGTTTCCCTGGCTCTATCGGACCTTGCTGTGTGGCCTGACGGAATTCACTCTGAATTTGTGGATTTTCAGTTTTCTCATCAGTGCAACTGGGAATGAAACCAAAGAAAAAAAATTAAAGGTATAAGGCTCAAGTTTTCTGTTTGTTAGAGCCGAACCATGTTTTTTTTTTTTAATATATGAAACAAGGGTTTTTTTTTAGAATTGCTCGTGTCCTAGTGTATTTGAATGTTTTCAAACCTTCTCAAATATATGTGGGCTTTTAGGTAACTCTGAGGACCATTTATGCCTAGTACTTAAGAGAAATGAGAACTCAGCTGAGGGTACAAAATGATTGGCCAAGCCCTCCATGGGTATTAGAAAAATGAGATAATGCCCTCTTTACATCGTTGCTCAACAAGTATTACTTAATATGATCCTGTGATGTTCAAGCCAAATCAGCCATACACAGACAGCCCGTGTTCATCAACTCCTTAACTGACACTGTAAGCACCTTCAGCTTGTCCCATCCCATGTGTGGCAGTAGAGAGTGAAGAGGTAAGTTTCATGTTTCCTCTCATCAACCATGCTCAAAAACCATGAACTATAGACTCAGTCCTTAACTGTACTGTCAGCTAATGAAATGAGAATTAGTGAGTGACATGGGAAGAAAGTTTACAATACATGGAGAAACTCAAGCCAGCCCTACACAGAGCTGAAAGCTTGGGCTGCACAAACACAGAAAAAACATTATCAAGGTAGCTGGCTTGAAAATATTTGAGTGATTATCGCAATTTGTGAGCCTGCTTTTGGCTCCTGCATTGCTCATTGGATCCGTGCACAGTTGATAAAAGCAATGTCATTCATTTAGGTAAATCATGTTTCTAGGTTTGCATGGAGAGTCCAAATTCATATTCATATGTACTTCCTGTCAGTATCACCCTACATTTTGCATTTTCAAACAATGAATTATTGACAGCTGGGCAAGTGAGGGTGGCTTGGTCAGATGACCTTCGTAACCATTTTCTCATTTGATTATGGAGCAATCTAAAATGTCTACATAGATTTGAGAAAGGTAGAAGAGATAAGATTAGGATACCCATGGCTTCAGGGAATTATGTATTTAGGGAATTTATGTAATACATTTTGTAAATCTAAAAATGTTTTATCAATCTTTTTGTCACATTGCAATGAATAACTTTTAACAGTCTGGGAAGATTATTGAGACATTGACTCCAAAGACAGATGAAATTTTTACAAAATGTCATCCAACATGTATCTTCTTACAAAGACACTGTATTAATGTTATAAAAATATAAAAATAATACATACAACTCTTGAAGTATCAATAACTACTTCAAATCTAGTTTTAGTTCAGAAATAATGGTATCAAAAAGATCATTTAAAATAAAGAACTTAAAAAGTAGTTTTGTATATCACACTGAAGTTTTCTCATTCAGATAAAATTAATGAAGAATATTCAAGCCCAAATATTTTCATGGTCATTCAAGGAGGAAAGCAATAACAGATAATAATTTATTCTATGAAGAGACATCACATAAATCATTAAATTATATTAATTTTGTTTTTCTTACCAGATGTTTCAGATAGATAAATTCAATATAATAAAAGTTCAATTTCTTCAGCATTAATGAAATCAACATTAAATTTAAGATAATTGACCTTGTTAAAATGAAAAAGTGTTCAGAATTGAATATAAAAAGCAATGTTAAATTTATTTCTTTAATAATGACACAGGTACATAAATTGAAAAAAATCATTATGAAAGTACCATTACTAACATTATAATATTAATGGAAATACACTTGTGGCATACATATAGATTATGCATTCATTTCCAAACTCTAAAAATTCCAATAAAAATAGAGATCACATTTTTTATCTGAAAAGTAGTATCCTAAAATCATGTGTTTTGCAATGCAAAGGTAAGGCAAACAAGACCAAAAGTCTGTGTCTGCAATAACATTTACATAGAGTGATGTGCATACTTTTGTCATGTGTGCAATTTTTTATCATGATGTGCCTGCTAGATTTTTTCAGTTAACTACCTTTTAAAACATTATTGCAGAGACTTTTGCTTTTAAATTCATAAATACCTACAAATATCTTTCGAGTTCCTTTTTGTGATCTGTTGTGGCTTTAGGGAATAAGAGACCTTACAAGGACTGACTACTTCTCCATCACTCTAGCCACGCTACCAGAAAGAAGGAACTCACAGAAGGAAAACCCTATTTTGATTTCTACTTTAATCCCTTGTTGCAAAGGAGGTATGGAAGGTGGATTATGTGACTATGGCTCAAGAAACAGAATAAAAGAACAAAGCATAGGTTACTGAGCCCAACAGGTTCACAAGCCCCCTCCAATTCACTTAGTTCTTCTAACTAGGTCCCACCTCCTAATGGCTCAATAGACTTCCCAATAAGCAACAGCAGCTGAGAAAACTCATGCTCAAAATAAGTCTTGTTATCAAATTGAAAATTCACACCAAAATAGTAATATACTAAAACATCAGTTAGAAGATGCTATTTACGATTTCAAATTGATGGGATGTATAGTACTACTTTCCGCCCACCCCCCAGTATTTCCAATTTATTTTATTAATCTTTCTGTACATTTATATATATATATTACATAAAATTAAAACTGAGATTGTCTTGCCTCTAGTGCAGATAGAAGCCTTCATTTTATCAGGCAAGTCAACATCTGTTAACTGCTAACTCATTTACAATGCTACATTGATTGATACTAGAAAAGATTAGTGGCAGAGTGCTTGTGGCCTTAAGTTTGATCCCTGGCACCAAAAAGTAAAAAGAAACTATTGTGTAAATAAAAGAGATCTTGATACGCATCAATCAGCATTGAAAATAAACTTCAGCTGATACTTATGGGAATATGCAAAATTAAAAGCAGAGCCCTTTGTGGTAATATGTGTAAATCCTCAAATGGTCTCTTTTTCCATCAAGTTTTGTTACATGCAATACATATGTTTGTAAGTATACATATTGATACACAAATACAACCTGCTTAGTCTATCAAAAATAGCAAGTATGATATTAAGTTTTATTTTGTGATTTTCAAACAAAATTTCATCATGTTGCTTCTCTCCTATCCCCAGTGTCATTCTCCTGACACCCCTGGGGTCTCCTCATAGCTTCCTGTGGTGATTTGAATCCCAATGGCCACCATAGACTATAGGGAGTGGTACTATTAGGAGTCGTGGTGCTGTTGGAGTAGATGTGACTTTATTGGAGAAGATTATTTTTAGAGGGTGGGTGTTGAAGTCTAAAAAGCTGAAACCTGGTCAGTATATCACTGTCACTTCTGATACCTGTAGATCCAGATGTAGAATTCTCAACCATCACTCCAGCACCATGACTGCCTGCATGCTGCCATGCTTTTCGCCATGACAATAATGGACTAAACTTCTGAACTTTAAATCGGTTGCAGTCAAATGTTTCCCCTTAAAAGAGTTACCATGGTTGTGGTGTTTCTTCACAACAATAAAACCCTAAGTAAAACACTTCCTTTTGGCCTTCTCATCACAAATGTCGTATTGCCCACTACCGTCTTCAACATCTTTTTTCTCTTTTTTCTGGTTTATGTAATAACTTCCTGTTTCTATATAGCTGAACAAGATTGCATTGACTAAACCAGGTTTCATTGTCCATTTATGTATCTGTAAACATATAAGTGGATTAAATTGCCTTCCAATGTGAATAATACAACAATAAAAATTGATGTAAAAGTATCTGTGAAGAATAGTATAGAATCTTTCAGATATATGCCCAGGATATATATGGCTGTGTTCTATAGAAATAAGATATTTTTAATTTTTCAGGAATCCTCTATACCTTTTTCCACAATGATTATGCTAGTTTACATTTATACCAACAATAAATAAGACTAAGAAACTTTTAAAAAGTAAGGAAGATATTATAAAATAGAAGATCATCCATGTTTCTGTACTGGGAGAATTAAAGGCCTGAAAATGACAATATCACTAAAGGCAATCTATGGATTAAGTTTAATACCCATCGAGTTTCTAATATGGTATTTCACTGAACTAGAAATAAATATAAATAAATGAGTATATAGATGATGATGATAGATAGACAGATAGATAGTAGATAGAGAGAGATAGATGATAAATAGATAGATAGATAGATAGATAGATAGATAGATAGATA
>LOEQ01005647.1:92985-119083 GCA_001685075.1 Bramus lutescens
AGGGGGCCAAGGCAGTTTCTTTATTAACCAATGAAAGTAACACATAGACAGATGACCCTCCTACATCAAATTTGCATAATGAGAGAGTGTAAGCACCAAACATGGATCTGTTCTTTTTCAGAATATGTGAATAAGCTTTGAATACTCAGCAATAAAAAAAAACAAAGAACCCAAATTAAAGAACCAAAAATTAAATAAATAGCAAACAGTATAATTAACATATTTTCAATATAGTCGTTAAAGCAATTAAAAATAAAGCAAGAATATTTATTAACACAAAACTCAGTGGATAAAGTTGAAGTCAATGACCACATCAAGTGTTGATGAGGTTTTGGAGGGACTAGAACTCTCACACCTGCTAATGGACCTCACTTGAGATCTGCCACAGTTACATGAAAAAGTAAACATGTTTATATGATTTAATATAGTCTCTCTTTCTCACCACTTTTACTTATTTACTGAAGATAAGCATTCATACATGAGTTCACAGTAGCTTTACTTGTAGTAACTCAAACTAGATACCACCTAATAGCTACAAACAGAAAAACACTAAAGTATAATAAAATCATAGAATAAATGGTTAAAAACCAATAAAAGGATTTATTGGTGCACAATTCTACTGAATCTCAACATGGTTTTGGTGATGGAAGGAAATGAGAGATTACGTTCTAGAACATTCAAATTAATCAATAGCAAAAGGAAGGTGGTTGCCTTGAAATAGTAATATCGGGAGGAACTAGAGAGAGACAGAAAATTGAAGGTCAGGATTTTTGCATAATAGAGGGAGTAACATTGGTGTTCATATGTCAAAATCATCAAATTTTATATTTTAAATATGTGGTGTACTACATTTTAATTCTATCTCAATAACTCTATTAAAAGATAAGCATATGAACATTATCATTTCAGAAAGCTTAACAAATACTTGAATATGAACGCTTAAAGTCTAAAGATTTGCTTTCTACATATTTTCGAATAATCTTCAAAATTACGGATAATTATGATAAATGTAAAAGTCATACGCACATATACATGCCTATACATAATATATATAAATAAATTTGGAACATAATAATTATAGTTCTTGAGACTAACCACAGTTATTTGTACAATTTTTTTATGGTGAGGTGTTAATAAACATTTTTTTCTTTTTAATCACTTCCTTGAAGACAAAAGAGATTCAAGGACTCTGATTAGATTTAACCCAAATGTTATTATGAGTCAAATGATATTGTGTGATCTGATTTAATGGTGGCTATTTCATAGGCTTAGTCTTTTGAATTACATGAGACAACCATACTGGGCTACCTTACAAAGAAATGCTTGACCTAAGGGTAAGTGCTCACCTACCTACATTTATTAGTGTCTCTCACACTGCCTGGTCCATAGGAAATATTTAGGTCCAAAAACTCAGGCTAAGAAGTGGGAGGCATGTCTGCAGAAAAATTTCCTCTTTCTGTTGGATTTTTAAGTGTATTTTGCCTTGACTAACTTCAAATATTGATTGTTACAAAGTGGACTGGCACTGTAATGATTGACTGATTGTAATGTATTACATACAATGAATTTTGAATACCACAGAACTAATTGAATAAGTGAAGGGAAATATTAATATTGAATTAATGGGGATGATCTGAGTGAATTAAACACAGCGGGCTAAATTCTGCCCCTGGATATGCATGCACAATTTCCATTGACTTCAATGGGGTTTTGTTGTGTGTATCCAAGGGCAGAATCCAGCTTAATGAATTTTTTAATTGTTTTTAAATGGTGAATGAATTGGTTAAAGTGCAAAGCATCAGAGATGACTTCGTAGAAATTGCATATATCTCTGGAATTTTTCAGTATGCCAGACATACATACGCATAATCTTATATCTATGAGCCACTACAAATGCCATATTTTAGTTTGTAGAAAGGAATATTAAAAGATAAAAGCATTGCTGTTACATTTTCTTTACAAAAGCACAACCATCCATTCCGATTTCCTTCTTTATACAAAAAAAACAAAAATGTTGATTTAATAATGAAAACCTAAAATAAATCTGAAACTCTCTAAGGAGGAATTTATCCACATCCTCATAAAAGTCTTTGCTAGGAAATCTAAGCGTTCAGGAGATCCCACCCCTCTACTCTTTATGTTCTCAACTTTCACTAGAATATTTTGTCAAGTATTATAAATGGCAATGCTTATTACTTGATCGTATGTGATTGACATATCAGCTTGGTTTCTAACAAGAAAAGGAAATCTTTCTAATAAATTCATAGGTTATCAATCCATAATCTAAATATGTTTGTTCCCTGATTGATTTAGTCTTTAAGATAGATCAGTCCTGCTTCATATCAACATATTTGGGAATCTGAGCAGAGAAATCAGTGCCACAGTCATGAAGCTTTCAACAACTGTGCAAAAACATTGTCCCTTAATGTGAGCTTAACATCTAAGAAAAATGTAGCATGATATATATTAAAGGAAAAGATGTGTGTGTGTGTGTGTGTGTGTGTGTGCATGTGTGTGTATGGGTGAAGGTTTGAAAAGCTCTCCTATATAATAACAATAAAACAAAATGTTGAAATATTGAGAGAACATGTAATACCAAATTGGCCGCTTTCTTTTTCACAACACTGAAGAGAGAATTCCCATAAGTCCCTCCCACACCCCACCATCCCACACACTTTTTCTCCCATCAGGCGTCACAGCTGTCAACCATAATATATTATTATCAACAACAACTCTCAATGTTTATGCTTGCCATGCTTTTTATTTAAGATTTCATAAAAGATATACTGACAGATGTGTACACTCATCTACAAGTCTAGCATGCTACAGATGTTTTATTGCCTGGAAAGTTGTTTGTAATTTACCTTTTTACCCTTCATTCTTAAAAACAACTGGCAATCACTAAGCCACTCCTCTCTCCAGCTAAGTCTTTTCTAGAAAGTGTATGCTCACAGTATTACAGCTTATTCCTGGTCTTCACAGTGTTTCTTTTAAGCATTGCATAGTAGTTTCCTACCTAAATGTACTGGCGTACCCATTCACCTCTGATTGGCAGCTCAAATGTGTTTATATTTTTCTGGCACACTGACAAGATGTGTTACAGAGGGACTATACTGCATTGCATTCTTACCTACAGGGAATGGAAGTTCCCATTGCTCCAAATCTTGCTCAGCATTTGATGCTGTCAGTGTGTTAGATTGTGCCTATTTACATAGCTTGGGAGTGTAACCTGATTGTTATGTTAATTTGCAATTCCCGGATGACTATGATAATAGATATCTTTCATATGCTTATTTGCCATCTGCATAGGTCACTGCTAAGAGTTCTTTCCTTTTTTTTTTCATTTTTTGACTTTTAATTTAGGTTTTATTTTCCAGTTGTTGGAGTTACAGGTTCTTCTGTGTTTTGAATAACAGATGTTTATCAGATATGAATTTCACACACATATACATACACATATATCTTTCAGGTTGTGACTCTTTTTACTTACTCATAATTTCTCACAAAAGATATTTCTAATTTTTATTTTCTCATAGATTGTTCCTATGATTTTTAATATAAAATATCAGCAGTAAACCCAGGTGTCAGCATAATTTACTCATACTTTGTCTTCAGATATCTCATTGTTTTGCATATTACATTCATGACTATAATCCATTTTGATTTAACTTCTATGAATAGCATGAGATTCATGTCCAGATTAATTTTTCATGGGCTGTTTAGTGGTTATCCATTCTCCATTGCACTGTATTTGTTATATTGTCAAATACCAATAGGCTGTATTTTTTGTTTGTCAATTTCTGAGATTACCGTCTTGTTCTTTTGAACTCTTTGTATTACAGTTTTAATTATTATATTTTATAGTAAGTCTGGAAAATGTGTAATATGAATACTCCAACTGAGTGTGCAAGCTTTCTGCTGCTCCATTTAATCTTCACTTTGTCAGATTAAAAAATTTTTTGTTGTTGTTATTTTGTTTTTTTTTTAAGATCTCCTTTACTTGGTTAAAAAGTAAGACATTGCAGGCGATGAGCAAAGGAGATCAGTGGATAAAGTATTTGGTGAGCAGCATGAGAACATAAACTCAAATCTCAGCACTGTAGGAGGCAAAGAGAGAAGGACCTCTAGGGCTGCTGTCACTAGCTCTCTTGATTTCTTTTCTAGCTGCCATATAAAATACTCCCAGAAAAGCAATAGAAGGGATAAAAGGTTTAATTTAGCATGCAGTTTAAATTACAGTCTATTATGGCAAAGAAATCAAGTCATAAGAAACTTGAAGCAACTGACTACATAGCATCCACAATCAGAAAAATGGAGAAGGATAAACTCAGACTAGTGCTTATCTTGTTTTCTATATTTTATACAACCCAGGATTAGGTCAAAGAATAGTGCTTCTCACAGTAGACAGGTCTATTTTGATTGACTTAATATAATCAATCTACTGCCTCATAGACATGCCCAGATCTGCATCTTCTGGGTGATTCTGGATTGTTTCAAATTAACAATTTCAGCTACCATACCAGCTGGCACAAGACTGAGTAACAGGTCCTGTTTCAAAAGAATACTTAGAACATGATAGAACAGGACACTTAATATCATCCTCTGGCATTCATACATACATGGCAACATGCGCATGCACACACAAGCAATCATACTATAACACACCCTCAAGTAAAAAGTTCTAGGATTCCTCAGTATATTATTAGATATTGTTAGAATAAAATATTTTCTCTTAGAGAAGATAAATTTATTGTACCATTGGTTATGGTTATAATTTATATAATACAGATTTCTGTAGAATAATATACTTTACTTCCATTCTATAATAGGCTATCTAGTCCAAGGAAGAAATGTAAAACATTAAAATCTTAAAGGAATTAACTAGATTAAATCACTATCATATCAAAGAACCAAATTTTAAGTCAGTTATTTTGTAGTCACTGAAGTAGACATTCATTTCACTCTCAGACCTGTGTCCAGTGTCTGTCACACTGGATGGTGAAGAGTGTTCCAAGGAACACCATTCTAGAGTGTTCCGAGGTTCTCATAGGAGAAATATTAAAGCAAGTGGTTTCACGAGATTCTTTGAACTACATAAAGATATCCTTTCAGCTAGGCTTTTAGACCTTCAAAAGACTCATTAAAATAATATTGATGATAACAGTCTGAATTTTATGAACTTTAATTTTGTATATCCATGTTATTTTATTGTTTTATATTATTAACCTTATACTTTTACATTTTTGGTATATAATGCAAGAAACAGTTGTACTAAACTTTAAATGTCCATTGGTATGATACGATGTTTGTGTGGGACTTGTGCTGCAACAAACACATAGTATTTGACAAGACAGCAAATGTAAGCATGACACAATCAGATATTCCATACTACTTTCCTAATTATTTTTAGTTTGAAAATATATCACAGATGAATAAACAAATATGCATACATAATTAAACTTTCTACCAAATATCACACTTGATTTTTCACTATATGTTATGATGTTGGCCAATTTTCTGCGTGTTATTTTAGAATCCCTCAAGGTAATACAAAATATATTGATGCAAACAAGTAGCTCAGTCATAACCATGGTGAACCAATAATACCAAACACTCAAGGATAACAGTACTACCCTACCTACTAATTGTGTGGTCTGGAAAGTCATAGCGGTCTCTACTTTCTTGAACATGTCATCTTAGGTCCAGACTGCCTAACCTCAACCAAATTTTACCTCTTCAAACTGAAGTGATATTTAGTTTTGAAATTTTGCAACATTTTAATAGAATGGCCTTTGGACTTAGGAGCATCTGGCTAGTAATCATTAGTCCAAATTTGCATGGTATTCAGTGAATGATAATAGATACATATTTTCCAAAATTTTTATGAAAATAGAATGAGTTAGTGTCTGTGTCATATACCCATCCTTCCATTCAACAAGCCAGAGAAGAGGCTTAAATCTGTCTTACATCTACACAAACAAATGCATCATTGTATAAATTGTCAATGTATTTTATATCTAGTGTTGATTGACAAGAAAAATCCATATTTTTTATATTGTTAATGAAGAGGTTTTATTTGGGTTATGGCTATGTTTCTGACATTAAAAACCAATATCTAAAGAAAAACCCAAGAGATTTGTTCAGATTAGAGAGTGTAGTGTGTATGTGTGTGTGTGTGTGTGTGTGCACGCACACACATATCACGGTGTGTTTATGGAGGTAAGAAAAAACCTTGTAGGAACCAGTATTTTCTGTCTACCATGTGTGTCTCAGAGATGGAACACGGGTCATCCAGCTTGCAGGTAAGCATTATTACACACTGTGCCGCTGTTAGTATATTCTTATCAGTAGTATAGGGATATTCATTGCATGTTATTTATTTCATGTTTCTATCAGAAATTAACAGTACCCACTCAACTATCTTGTGTTTATTTACATGAAATTTATCTTTAAAATGACTTAATATCGTGGTGAAATAGTCACATTTTAGCATGTGACTAGGGTCTATTAATAAGTATCTAGAGATATTAAACATAAAACAGAAGCCTCTTGGAAAAATGTGTGGTAAATAAGCACTGGCTATTTACTTTCACAACAGAATAAGGTGTGCTAAAATGGTTATGACGTTATGGCCATGATGGAAGAGTCAAATTATCAAGGCAGGACTGTATTGCAGAACTGGATCCAATCCAAACAGCAGTCTTGGAATATGTACAAATATCTTTGGTATACAAAATGAGTCATGAATTGATTTGAAGAGGGTGAAGACCTGGAAGATTGGACATGAAAGAAAGATTTACAAGGATATATGCTATGAAGAACATCAGATGAGAGGAAGGTGATTGTGTATTGGCTTTTGCAGAGTCAAAACCAGAGGTTTCTCTGTCATCCATCTGCAACAACAAATTATCATAGCCTTGACTGCCAATGTATTTTACATATAGATTCAATTAGCAAGGAAATCTTTATCTTTTCATATTATCAATTAATAAGTTCTAAATGGATTATGACATTTACAACATGGAAATATTAAATATAGAAACTTAAAGTACCAAGAGATTTGGATAGACTACATGTGTATATAACATGTACATATACTTCCCTGTGACAATGGTGACTAGAAGTGAACTTTAAAGAATTATAACCCGCCTTTCAAAAATGAAAACATATGGTGTTCAATTGGTGGTATTTTTAATCTTTTCTTTTGAAAATAAATATAATGTGATAAAAAATAATGAGACTAGATACTTTTTGAAAAAACACTACATGCCACATTTTAAGATGCTTCTGGAAGGAATCTTTCCATGCCTGGCCTTGGGAAGTAGCTGAAAATGAAGATATATTTGAACAGGATGGCTGAGTTGGGAATACCTTTCTCAGCTATCCGGCAGTTTGTGGATGGGATGCAAAGCCCCTAAAGAGACTATTAATGGTAGCTAAGAAACGTTAGTAAGTTACAAGTTGTGTAAAGAGGGAAGAGAAAACTTATTTTATCTGTTCAAAAGTGCAAATGCTAGTGATTTGGACATCAAGGGTACAGAAAGCAAATGCAGTTGTTCGTGAATTCGGCCCTTGGGTTTGTCATTCAAACACTAGCACAGCAATTAGATCAGAAATTCCGACAGTGTGGCATCTCCATGACTTTCTCTGTGAAATCTAATGCTCCTCTGCTAGACATAATATAAAACATGCTGTGGGTCTGCCTTATGTAACCTCCAATCATATAATTCCACATTTGGCTTAAAATCTAAAATATTCCTTTGGAAAAAAATATATAATAATATTGAATTTGAAGTCACTCATATTAAAGTATATAAGAATTTTACCTTAAAAGCTAAATGTTTTTGACTACCTGCTTTAAATAATAACTCATCTGGACCAGTTTAGCATAGTTTTGATACTGTTTCACTTCATATTCAATCTTGGAAGTTTCTGACTTTACATATTCTTTGAATTTTGTTCTTTTGATACTAAATAAACTTTGAGAAATGAATTTACCCAACTTAGCAAGGCAATATTGATTTTGTTATAAAGTCAATGTCATTTGTTAGGCTTCCTCATTCTAAACATGGTAGAGTATGCATAATTTTATTAAGCCTCCATTACCATCATGCTTCATATAATCAAACCCTTTCCTGGCTTTTGAAATCTCTCAACAATTCAGGGGAAATATGCTTATTATAAAGAATTAATCAAAGCATCTATAATATTGAGAAGTAACATCCCTTTGGAATAGAGCACTAGTCATTCTGACTGTATGTATAGAGTAATTTACTAGCTCTCCAAGGACAAAGATGTCTTGGGAGGCAAACAGTGGCTGCTGCTCTCATTTCAATCAGAGAAGAAAGATCTCTTTCTGAAAGTTCATGAACTCTAAAATCCTTGGCTCTCTTTGATTCTGAATGGAAATAAACTTAAGCAAGTTATGGTATCAATGAGAATTATTTTACTAAAACTGCTTGGCTCTGAAGACATGCTCAGTCAGATGTTGTCATTAGAAACAATTATTGAGTTTTTTTTCTGTGAGTCAGTAGGGCTAGTTTCAGGTTAGCAGAAATAACACATGAGATCAGACATCTTAAGAGACCTCCAGAAACCACACTAGGCTGATCTGTCTTTAGAAACAGAACAACCTAGATTTCTTACCACACATTTTCTACTTTTTTAGAAGTGAAAAACGAGTCTCTCTTATTAAACCAACAACGAGGCTGTCATGGAACTTGCTTCTCCCTCTCTGGTGACTTCTGGCTTGAGATGCTATAGGCGCATCAGAGGGGCTTTAGCCTTTCCTTGTCCCTAGAGTTGCTCTGCTGTTCTCGATTCACTTGGAGAGGCCTATAAAATTTCACATTATGAACTTCACAGTATCAACATTTACATTTCGAAGCTAATGTTCTGCCAAAGAGAAAATTAAATTCTTTATTCTTAAAAGAAAAACCAACACTGCATATCTTCATTTATAGGTAGAAACTGAAAAGATCAGTCTTAAAAACATGAGTGGACCAGTGAGGAGTGGCTGGAGAAGGCTGGGGTGAGGAGAGGTGTGTTATGGGCACAGGGGTCTCTTCCATAGGAAAAATAACTTCTCATATCATCTACCACAATTGTTCACAGTCAATTCATACGTCAAAATAGCTGGTTGAAATGTTACATTTCCAACACAAAGCAATGAGAAATGTTTGAGATGACAAATATATTGGCAACCCTTATTACAAATATATGTTATTGTAATGTGTCAAATCAACTTAAAATGAAATTTTTAAAAGTCCTTTAACAATTTCAAGCTTATTTAGCATATTAATTTAGTCACATCTTAAAGACAAATGATCCTTGCTGATGAATAGTACCCACGAACCTTATGGAGAATGATTTATAATCAAAGGTGTCATATAGAAAATATTTAGATATTGACAGATCAACTCCCTGGTTAAATCACCTATGTCTTGAAGCTAGAAAGTAGTTTCACATGAATGTTAGCTTCTTCCTATTCATTTGAGATGTGGACAGGAGTCATTTACCTCCAGTGGCTATCAGGTAGTAATGTCAACAACAAAAGAACCTTGGAGATATGTAGGAAAATTTGGTAAAACTAGTCATAGATGTTATTATGAGTTACTGAAGAATGGTAATGCTACATTTATGAGATATGAGCTCTTTACTCTCTGAGTCGTATACATTTAGAATTTAAGTAGGAAAACTTCTTTCAAACCCAGAGAGAAAGCAAGTGAAATTAGGGGTCAAGAGTTGAGAACATATGCTTCCAGTAAAAATCCAGTCATCACCACCATTAGTATCTTCTTATATTCATTTGTATCTGTATATATTTATATATAGAAATATATACTTTTACTTTTGAGTTAATATGTTGGTTCTGAGTGGCTATATAAAACCTAAAATGTTTCGTATTGTTACAGTCTTGCATAGCTTTATGTGAAGAGTGTGTTCCATGTATTAAAATACATATCATGATTCTCTGCATTACTAAATTTTAGTAACTTTTCCTTAAAATGAACATTCTTATATTCTTTTCTTATTTGGTAAGTGTCGCAGAAGTTGTGTGGTTTGAATTACCACAACAATTTGATGGACACTGACCACTGATTTTTCTAAGATGTTTGGTTATCCTTTTCTGTTTGTTTGTTCGGTTTTATTTGTTTGTTTTTTTTTTTTGTATTTTGTTTTGGTGCCACTAAAGTGAGGTTATCAAATTGTGGAAGGGGTTTCCCTGTTCTGATTGATTTTTGTCTACCGGGAGTTCACAAAAGTGCCACATGAGAAAGCATGTGTGATCATCCTGCAGTGTTTGCTTTCTTTGTTCAGTTTTCATTAGTGATTGAGAGGAAAGCTAGCCACAAAACTAACCAAGGGGATAAATTTAGAAAATAATACATGGGGAATGGAGAAAATACCTTAGTGTATTTCTTAGAATAGGTAAAAAGCAATCCTCACATCCATTTTCTTGAGTAGGCTTTCACAATAAAGACAATTGCCCATAACAGTATTTTCAGAATATTTCTTTCAATTTGTGTATAAAAAGGTCAAACTGAAAATATACATGAAACCTCAGTGAAAACATCCCCTTTCCCTGTGAACATACCAGGGCTTCAGGTTTGCTCTTCCAGTATTATTTATTTAATAGAAATATTTTCCATACCACCTGGTTCTGGCAGAAAGTCAAAATTTGCATTTATATGAGGTAGTTTATCAAATATAACATACAGGAGTCTGTTAAGTACACATTGCATTTTGTTTGTGAGAAAATCTGTTTGTATTTAATGTAGTTTTTAAATTAACCTTAATGAAAGCTTCTGAAAATTGTTGTTCTAAGCATTTGAAATATGCAACAAGAACTGGAAGAGAACATAAACATGTTTTCCATTATATGTTATCAGATAGCCCAAAATTACTACAAAGAAGAATGTGGGACTATGTTAAATTAGAAAGATAAGCAAGCATTTAGTTAAAAGCAAACGTCTTTAGAAGAGGCAAGCATCTAACACAGCTAACCTCAGACATCTTAAGCAATCTTCAGTCGGAGATATTTGAACATTTTTTAAGTTAGAATACTGCTTTATATACTCAGGAACTAAGGCTATTTGCTCCAAACATTAAAATCTCATTTCTTAACCCTAGGCTTGCCAGTGCAGCAAACTAAGGCTTATGAGGTGCTGAGAAATACACTTGGACTTGGAACCTGTTTCTTTTGTGCATGTTAGATAATAGTTTGCTCTCCCTTCAGGATCCACTGTGCTTCTATTTTTCTCCATGTCCTCCTTGACATCTTTTTAATGCAAACACATCACAGAAATGCCACATAGGGCAGTCTCACACTCAGTGATAGCAGAAGGACAGGTATTTCTAACACACTACATTTATTATCAATTGTGCCCAAACCAAGTGTGTTTAGTACTTAAGCAGATTGCTAACATCAGTCAGCACAGCTCAGCAACTGTTAAAGTGAGCCAGAGAACATAAGCACTCCTTAAAGTAAGATGTTCTGACCTGGCTCCAACTCAAGCTTACTGGATTCAGGATACAGACTTTTGAAAAATGAAAGGCAGAGATACAGATGTTTGTAGAGCATCACATGATTTGAAATTTAAGAAGTTAACTTTGAAGTGTTTAAAATTTTATTAAACAAAACCATGGCCATGTCTCTAACTTGTACTATATCTTAAAATTATAATAAATAAGAAATATTAATTTTTGTTCTATCCAAGCAAAAACTGAGGAAATAGGTATTTGGTTTTGCAAGTATTATCTTCCTCTGAAGAGAAAGTCCTGCTTATTTAGAAATAAAACAGATATGACTTTCAGCTACTGCTCTCCAATGTTTATAGATTTTGACAAAGTCTGTGTTATGCTCCCTAATCATAGAATCCACTCCTACCTTTGATCACAAAACTCTTTGAAGCCATTGCATAACTGTTCTGATAGTTTTAGAAAGAAGTTATAAAGTTCCATGTAATAAACTAAATCTTTGATTAGGCAATGTAACTGCTTTAGTCTTCTAAGTCCCTCAACTCCCAGCTTTAAATTTCGTTATTCATAACATGGAAGGCTGAACTGAAAATTTCTGTTGTTTTTATAATTGAGAATGAAGCAAAAGGCTTCACATGTTTACAGGCTAGATGACAGCTATACCAGGAGCTTTATACTCTCACCACTGGAAAACTGTCTGTTTACTAAGAGTATACACAGTTCAAAATTCCACCTATTATGTCTTCTGTTTGTTATTGGTACAAGGCCTATTGTACTCTAAACTGCCATATCTATCAGTGATCATTTGGACGAGTGACTCCCAGGTTTGAATGCGGCAGAGAAAAGCATCTGAATCTGTGATTTGAATGCTAAACTTTGTCATGAAAAGCAATCTGTACCTCACTCTTTCCTTTTTATTGTAATTTTTTGAAAGTCTTCCATCTATCCACTATTACAGACTCACTTCTCTCTGTTGACACCAGGGTTCTTCAGATAACAGAGAAAGTGCTGGACATGAATGTGAATCTTATTTCTTTCCCTCTCCGCTCAGCTCAACACAATCTTCTGAGGAAGAAGGATGAGTTCTCCCCTTTACTATTATACTCAATCCTACCATGTAACCCAAAATTAGCATCTTTAATAAAAGAATAACTGCAATGGCAATGGCTGTGTTTGGCAAGTCTCATGGAAACCCTGACCAAAACTAACAGAGAGCTTCTCCATTGATGGCACTGGGGTTTTGTTAGATAGTCTATGGATTTGGAGGGAACACTAAGACCTGTGTGACATACCTCTCATATGTATGTATGTATGTATGTATGTATGTATGTATGTATGTATGCATATATATATATATATGTGTGTGTGTGTGTGTGTGCATTTTTAAGGAAACATAAAATAATATTTCCCCATTGGGTTATCAAATGTTATAAGTTTTATTTTGTCTCTTGTTCCCATCATCCTCTGTGTTACCCTCCTTCTCCTCCCCCAATAGAGGTCTCCCAATTTTTGTAATTTCCCCCTTCATAGAACCTGTGTGCAACTATACTCTTTTCTACAGCTCCTTCGTTTCCCCTCATCCCATGGTCCTTTCCTACTTTCCTGGATTCAGAACTTACTTCAGTTCATACGCTGTCATCTAAAGGTTCAGAGATAACTAGAATTCACCAATAAGAGAGAATGTGTGTTGCATGTCTTCCAGGGCATGGGTCATGTGTCTTAATATATTGGTTTCTAATTTAGTCCATTTTCCTGAAAAAAATAATGATTTGTATTTTCTTTATGACTAAATAGTATTCCATTATGCATATGTATCACGTTTTCATTGTCCATGCATAAGCTGGAGGACATTTACTTTGTTCCCATTTTCTAGCTATTGTGAACAGAGAGCAATTGACATGGTTGAGCAATTATTTCTGGAATAAGACAGCCCCCCTAAGTGAACAATAGGGGAACAGCCCTGGTTGATACATCTACAACTTCATTTACAGTTCAGGGAAAATCACAAAAGAGGGCCAGGAAGAATATAGAAATAGGGTGTCTGCTGAACGATAGCATCTGTAAACAAAACCAAGAACCTGCATGCATGAAATCTCAAATACATAACTGCTTCAATAAGATCTTCATAATGAAAGTAAAAGCTTTCATGACAACATGGATGGGGAAAATTTCACAAGGTTCCTCTCCTAGATCAAGACTACAGGGAATTGATGGCTACCGAGAAAAAAGAGAATCCCTTTCTTCAGGCATGAGCTCCCTGACAGTCTGAAACACACCTACATATAGGCAACACTGAGTGTGCGTGTCTGGGAGTGTGTGTGTGTGTGTGTGTGTGTGTGTGTGTAAAACAATGATAGCTTAAGAGAAAGGGTCATGAATTTCAAAAAGCCTTGGAGGACATGCGAGGAGTTAGAGAGGGGAGAGGAAGGAGTGAAAATTATGTAAACGCTGTACTCATGTGTAAAATTCTCAAAAGTATTTTTAAGTAAAAATAATTACATTTATATTAGCAATTTTGAGTGGCTTTGTAAGTTCAAGAAAGAAATGTGTGGTGGAGAATTTAAGAGAAGCTGTTTTACTATAACCAATTTTCTTTTAAAATTGTGTTTAGTAGAATTTAATCT
The DNA here is from genome assembly GCA_001685075.1 of Bramus lutescens. Classification (NCBI taxonomy): domain Eukaryota; kingdom Metazoa; phylum Chordata; class Mammalia; order Rodentia; family Cricetidae; genus Bramus; species Bramus lutescens. The sequence goes on from LOEQ01005647.1 coordinate 107,091, forward strand.
AAAATGTTCAGTGTAGACACCATTCTAGCTATAGCTGCAATTTGTCAGTGAGGAGAGGGTAGCTTTATATCTTTGTACCCATGTAAAAACTGACTTTTGTCTTCTATAATTGAAGATGATATAAACAAATACATGTTTATATATCTTTATAAAAATTCACATAATGTGGAAACTTCTCATAAGTCTTATGGTGCAATCTACTCTAAATTGAAATCCTAGAAGGAGACTTTATAAAATGCATAAACTAAGAAATTTCCAAGTCTCAGAAAATCCCTGAAACTAATGAGATTCATGAAGTCCTTCCCTTTACTAATTATGTATTCAATAATGATTGATAAAAAGTACATACTGTTCAAACTGCTAAACTGCCTGTACACTGTGCAAAAAAAAAACAGGTTTGCAGTTTTTAATAATTGGCACCCAGATCATGTGACACAGCTGTGTTTGAGTACTCATTGCTCCTTTAAATAACTCCTCACCCATACACCTGTAAGGCATCCCAAAAACTCTTTAGTTTAGATGTTGATCTTTGATAGCATTGTTTCTCTAATGTGTCACTGGTTTCCTACGTGTGGTGGATAGGCATTTGCTCCCATCTTGCTAGTGTAAGTCACACGGCAACCTTTGAATGTGGACCTACAGAACCAGAGATAAGATGGAAAGATGTGACTCGATGGTCTACATAGCAAGTCATGTAACTAAGGAAAAAATGATATGAGGGAAGACCATCCATGGCGGTAATTCTGATATGGCTATCATTCCCTATTTGTGTTTGGAAGTGTGCCTTCTTGCTTCTTGATACGAGTGGTAAGAAATGTAGGTAAGGCTGAGCCATTTGAGAGTCTGCATGAGGAATCACAGCATGATAATTTTCCTCCTATGTGATATAGAATGGCGTATCTACCTGATTATTGGGTCTGCTTCCCATGTACACATGAGCCCTGACAAGGTTTGAAGATTTATAACAAATTTTCAGTCGACGAGAGTAAATGTAAAGACGAGAGTAATGACACGGTGTCATGGAGGTTACATGGTTATTGCTCTGTATAATAAGATGTAAAACTGAGGCCAATTTATGCTCTCAGGGAGAATTGCTTCTATAAGGAAGGTATTATAGTGCAAAGGGAGATGTGGCTTGTATCCTTCAATAAGCCTTTGATTTGGTGGTTAAATTGAATAAAAGAGAGGACGAGGTGATGCAGGTGTTGGCTTGCCCTTTCTTACACCTGCGTTGCTGAAACAAAGTACAAATTAAATATCTGGTAAAAAGCCTCTTTTGGGATCCAAAAACTTACAGTACTCCCTAATTCCATACTTCAACATAGAGTAAGAGAAATTCCATAATAAGACAGGGCCTTAATAATGGTCAGAAGCAAGAAATTATAGTAGAGAACACTCAATACCTGAAATGCTTGCATTGGTAAAGACTCTTTAGAAAGAAATGAAGGAAATTTCACTATCTGGTTTGTGAGTCTATAGGGAAGGATGACATAAGTTATCAGTCTAAGTGTTGTTGAAGCAAGAAAACTGAGAACTATAACCATCTATTCCTCCTTGAGACAAAAGCTACATAACTAGAGAAGATCTGAGAAGAATCAGTTCCTGATGGACTGACTCACATGAGCCATTAGAGACACTTATCACCCCATGAGTCCTCATAAATATCAAAGACTAGAAGACAGCAGGGGCAGATGTTGCTAAGATGGCAGAGTATCCAAGATGCAATATTGGATGCCCAGTTCATAGGAAGGATAAGAGTGTCTTCTTGAGAGAAATTAGGAAGAAAGTAATTTAACAAGGACAAAACTGCTATGAGTTTTAATGTTAGCCAATGGTGGAGAATAATCTCTCCAAAGTAGAAGAGACATCGATAAACCTAAAAAATTTAGACCAGCATATAAACCATGTTTGCAAGGTGTGGAAACTAGTAAGGACAGGTAAGAGAAGGGAAAGCCCAACAAAGGCATCTTCGTGTGTCACTTGGGAAGCAAGATTTGTATCAAGGTGGAGTCCATGGACTGTGTGTTGGGGGGAGTGAGGGGAGACCAAATGCAGTCTCCGCTGCTGAGTCTTCAAAGGCCTTACCGCCTGACTAGCAGTTTCCACATGGGCAAGGGAAACGGAAAGCAGAGATTCAAACTATGCTATCTACTACAAAGGAAGAAGATATCTCAGGGTGAAACTCTCTATAGCTGCTTCCTTAACTGAGTAATCAACAGATCTTGTAGATGAGAACCATACATAGTAACATTTGTGCAATGCCTTCCCAGGAACAATCATAGGCAATAATTAGTAAAAGTAAAGATTCTATCACATTTTAAAATACAATGTCATTAGTAAGAAATTATTGTTCTATGTCAGTTATAGCTTAATAAATATTTGTCTAGTGATAAAAATGTTTAAACTAAAAAATTTATAAACTTAAAATGTATCACATCATAATAAAAAAAAGTTCAAGTGCCACTGTTAGAAAAGGCAAAAATAAAATTAAATTGTGATTAAATCATTCAAGGTAAATAAGATCATGTGTTGAAGTAAATAATGCTGTACTATTTTAAGGTAAATATTTCAGTAGATTGAAATTCAATTAACTCGTCTTACTATGTTTAGACATTTTAGTGTAACTCATCAAAATTTACGGTTTGAAGTCCACTAAACATCTGCATTAAAAATGCTTGGCAATGATTATTTTAAAATATACTCAGAAAAACATAGTTACAAATATGTAATAATTATTGAAAACATGGTATATTTATAGAATGGATTGTTCTGCAACTATTAAGAGAAGTGAAATTATGTTATTTATATTTAAATGGATGGAACTGCAAGCATGCTGTCTTGGGCACATGATGGAATTCACTTTTTTTACTATCACCAAGCTATTTTTTTGTACACATACAAAAAAATTAAAGCTACAATGTACTTACTAAGACTCATTTTGATAAATTAATCTCTTCTTCAGATCTTTCCAGGAAAGTGCAATTTCACTGTTAACCTTAAAGTTGTACAAAGATGTTCTGCTATCCTAACAAACATGTAGAGATACTAGATCTCTGAAAATATTTGGTAAATTTCAATTTTCTTAAAAGCTCTTACTTAAAGAAGTTAGTATGATGTAGGAGGGTCATCTGTCTATGTGTTACTTTCATTGGTTAATAAAGAAACTGCCTTGGCNTTGTGTGTTGTTATTTCGGGGTATAAGCTAGCCGTGCGGGAGCTGGGCGGGACGAAAAGCAGGCCTGCTTGCTTCTTCACTACATTAGTGCATTCCTGTTTGTTTTTATTACTGTATATTTAAAGGCAATATCTCTCCCATACTCCATATCATTCTAAAAGGAAGTTCAGGTATCTTGACACAGCATATATAATAACAAAGTTATGGTGTTGACAATTAATCCTGGTTTTTGAACACTTAAGGGAGAAGATATCACTACATGTGTTTGTCTTTCTCACCTTAGGCCATTTTTTTAATTACTTATATTATTTTTAATATTATAACATAATAACTGCATTTTATTCTTTTCCTTTCTGTGGTGGTTTGAATGAAAATGGATTCTATAAACTCATAGGAAATGGAGTAGTTCTTGCCCAATTGCAGGAAGTTTGTCATTGGAGGTGAGCTTTTAGGTTTCAAATACTCAAGTCAGACCCAGTGTCTCTCTCTCTCTCTTCCTGGTGCCTGTGGATTGACACTTTTCTACCTCTAAAATTTCCTATATAACCTTCCTTGCTCTGTTTTAAATTCATGGCCTTTTTTCATTCATTGTTATATGCATATATATATATATATATGCACATAACATATATGCATATATATTCATAAATATAACCTGATTAGTCTCTATCATGTAATTTATATACATGTTTTCAGTCCTGAGCATTTGGCATTGGATAAACAATTGGTGCTCTCATCTTTGGAGAACACTATTTATCTGCATTCCTTATTGGCCTGTAGTTCTTTGTGTAGGGTTGAGGCCTTGTGACCTCCCCCCATCCTCATTGCAGGTTCTTGTTCAGTTCATGTTGAGGCAGTCATGTTGCTGAGACTATGGACGTGACTTCTGGTATTACTAGGAGACACAGTCTCACAGAAGACTTTCTGATCTTATGGCTTTACGATATTTCTGCCACCTCTTCTTTAATGTTCATGAGCTTTAGATGTAGAACTGTTTGGTAGAAGTAGCTGTTCATATGAACTCCGCAACTGTGTATTTTGATTGGTTGTTGTTTTCTGTAATGGTTTCTGGCTGTTGCAAAGAGCAGGTTCCATGTGTGGAATGAAGATTTTTATTTGATGGTAGCTTAAGAGAATTTCTATAACCTGCATACCACTTTGTCTGCAACAAAAATATAACCAATAATTATCCTACTAAATATGTTCTGAAAGTATATTTGATCTTCATACAAGAAACACAAAACTGAGTTAATATTTCTACACTTAACCTTTTCTGTTACAAAGAGAAATGCAAACAATTTAATAACACTATTTGCTTATGCTTCTTAAGGTTCAAATAACTGGTTGTCAAATAGGGATAAGTAGATTTTATGTGCTGTGAAGACTAATTTGCTATTGCTATGCAATAGCTCATATCAGGCCACTAAGAGATTTAACCTTGCAAGTTCATAGATGTTTAAAGTCTCATGATTTGAAGGTCAACTTCTGTATCTTACTGTAAAAGAAAGACAGACCAGTGAATAAAAATTAAAAAGAATTAATTCTTCAAAAAGTTTCTTACAAATCAAAACCCTGCAGTTTCATAGTGAGAACAAAAGGCGCATATTAAACACCAAAGTTTATCAAGACAAATTAGATCCCAGTTTCAAATTTTCTTTAATCTTTTGCATCTGAACTTTTTTTTGCCTCATGCTGTTTTCCCTAGTTAAATGTTAAAATGAATTCTAGCCAATACCATTGACTTCTTCCCTTAAAAATATTGAGACACATAATAAAAAATTAATTACTTCCCCTAATTTCCGTGTGATTCTTTAAAAAGATGTAAAATTCATTTAAAGTAAGTGGTGACTTTGTCTTTGAAGATCGCGACAATTAACATGGATCAAAGCTTAGGTTCTGTGATGATCATAGCTTATTAGCATAATGAAATTAACTTAGAGACAAGAATCTTTAATAGGTACAACAAAAACGCTTTAATAATACTTGAAGAAAATTATGTATTTGCTAGAAGTACAACAGTTTCAGATTTTCTATCCAATTAATAAGTTGTTAATTAACTCCTTTTTCCAAACAATGCATACTTTGAGCTAATGTCTGCCTCGGAAGAGCCTATTGTGCTGCAATTTGTGGAAGAATGCAGTGGCTTTCCTAATGATATTTTACACTTTCATCATTAAGAAAGTGCAATTTTATCCTCGTCCACTACAGATCCCATATTTAATCATTAAAATAAAACAAGGCTTAAGTTTTGTATCTTGGGAAAGGAATAATGGCTTCCCATCATGACATGTTGAGTTTGCATGTCAGACACGAAGAATTTCAAGGGCTAGCATGTTTTGGTTAGTTTTAAGTATCTCTGAACTCTGACGCAAGAGGAACAAAATAAATTAACTAATAATTTTGATGTGGATGCACTTGGATTTGAGGATAAACAACAACAAAAAAGTTTTTGTTTTGTTTTGTTTTGCTGTTTCCAGCAGTGAGTCTTCGTTGTTAAGCTTGTATCTAGGGCTAAAGAAAAAAAAACTGGCTCAACATTTTTAACTATTCAATAAGCCAGTATATGGTAGGCATCAAAATTATGCAGAATCATCACATGGAAAACAAAGACTGAGGGCATGTGCCTTTTCATTTTCATTGCTTCTGGTGTTCTTGTTTCAACTAATGATTTATTTTCTTTTTGTCTCTGCACCAAATGATGTTCTGACAAGATCTTCTTCCTTGGTTACACAAGCTTACATAGCATTTTGCAGGCTGAAATAATTGAACATAATCCAAAACACCAAAACAAAACAAGAAATAATTCCATAGCTACTCAAAAGAAGACTGATTCTTTTTGTTCTTATTTTCAAAAGCCAAAGTTTAGCAAAGCCTGGAGTTTAGATTAGTGGTAGAACAATTGCCCAATATGAGCTTGTCTCCTGAGCTCAATGCCCAGCACCAAACCAAACTAAACTAAAATAGAATTAGAACAAGAGAAAGGCTGGAATATAACAAAGAATTTCTTTACCTGATGACATATCCCCAAATCTACCATATAAATTTCCTTTGTATAGCCATAATCACAGACTATTTGTGAACATCTCATTCATACGTATTCATAATGTGTTTCTGAAGTGTTTTTTCTGGTCTCAAAAATCAGGAGTACTTCTAATACCAAGTGATGCTACCTTCAGTTTCATTTTCCATTCCAGAAAATATCAAGAAACCTAGCTTACCTTTTACCACTTAAGACCTGTGTGTCCCTGTCTGAATAGCAATACCATTTCCTCTTTTTCTCTCAGATAAGGTCAAGGCAGGAGGCACAGCCACAGGGTCATAGTAGACAGAGAGCCTAGAAACCCTATGACTCACTGCGTGCTGTGAAACATAACTCAAATGTAGCCAACTGCCACCAGCAGAACACATGAGATTTTTGATTGGGAACATCTCAAGTCAGCACATAAAACCCCTTACAATTTACCTTTATACCTATAGAGTAATTTTGCTCTCAGCCTGGGTCAAATAAGTGTTTTACAGAGGGCTACAGTTAACACAGTATCACAACTGGTTAAGTGTCGACAGTAAGTGTCTGTTAGGTCCCAGCAATCTGGGAGATGTACATAGCTTCCTTTTCAAGGCCCAGTAAATACCTCTCACCACAGAAGAGGGCCAGAAATATTGAAAGAACTAGTGGTCAAGAGGTGTGCTTTTACACTGACTCCTGGATTTGGAAGGGGTTTCACAATTGTATACACAGAGCAACTGTGACTTTCTGCACTAACTAGAAAACAAGACATAAATGTAAGAGGAAGTCAGTGATTATGGGAGAGAGGTAAGAAGGAGTAATGGGCATTAAATGGAATCAATACATGTATGCAATTGTTAACAGTAAACAGATTATATAAAATGCTTTGAAAATTCCAGTTATATTTGGACTTGGTTATGAAAGAAACAATAAAAGTTAGGAGTGGGATGTCCTGAAGGTATTTGGTGGGAACTGGAGGAAAAAGATAGGGGAATAGATATGATCATATTTCATCATATATATGAAATTGTTAAGGATAAAGAAAACAATAAAAACAAAAAGTTAATAAAATACATCTCTAAAGAAAACTTTAACTCCTTATCAGAATTCAATGATCATTTTTCAAATTTAATTTAAAGAATGTCAAATTCTATCTTGTACATATGGGCATATTACCTATTTGTGTTTTGGTCATACTCCTCAACTATTCTTAGAGGGCCTATTGAAAATATTCCTAATAGAAACACTGACTTTTAAGCCATAGCAAAGTCCAAGTTTGGGGGAACTACCACATTTTCAAATCTCATCCTCCAGTCTCCCTTAGTGGAGACACTTGTCCCAGCAAGGAAGGAAACCCAAGCAGCCTGAAAATGGTGTCACTCACCAATTTTGAAAATGAGCAGGAGAAAGACACACAGCTGACACAAGAAAGACTGGCACAATTTCCTCAACAATAGTCATCAATCAATCATTGATTTTCAATACAACAGAACACTATAGGAATGGCATTCTTGGTGATTTACCTACTAACTATTTAAAATAGCTCTGTACAATTCTAGACTATTGGGAAGGGTGGATCAGTTTATATCACCCAGCTCATATTAACACCTTCCAGCTCATTCTAACAACCCCAAAGAAAATCTTCATCATAAGACACAATTTCTAGCTCTTCTTCCTAGCCACTATGTCTGTTACAGATAGCCCAAAGATGAACACTCAGACACAGTTTATAGCCAATTAAAAATCTTTATTCCAGCCTCCAATCAGTTGGGATCACACCCAAGTATTCAGGGAGGGACTAGGTGTGGCTCCGAGTGTCAAGAACACAAGAGTTTTAAAGGGAGAAACCACTGACCTGGACCCAACATGTTGCTCAGCAAACACTAAGGGCTTTGCAAAACCTAACAGTTTGAAGTAAGCAGCTTTAACAGAAGCTAAGATAAGCAGTTTGCTGGAGCGAGTTCCTTACAAACAGGGCATTTCACATAAGCTAAGAGAAGCTAACTAGGTTATTCTTTGGTTCCTAGAACAGAGTTGGGTAGTTTTCCATGGGAGTCTCCATCAATGAAATCAGATTCCAGTTAAACCTTAAATAGCCTGACCAAGAATATAAGATACTGTCTAGCTCAATCACAAGACATATACTCTGGTATTTCCCAAATTTAAACTACTTGGAGTCCCCTGAGGTCCATACTTGGAATCTTCATAGTCCCTTTTACCTAACTCTACCATAACTAGCATTGCATGCTGTGTGTTTTCTACCAGTGTAGAATAGCTCTTACTGACCTTCAAAGCTTATTCTTTATGTTCCTGATTTGAGTTCAGAGGCACATTATGCATCTTAGGCCATTATTATAGTGAGTTGTAATAGAACACTTAATAGGACATGTCCTATTCATCCTACTTCCTGTTAATAATATATTTTAGTCATCATGCCTGTCATACAATCATTTGTGAACTTATCTTTGAACATGAGACTCTTTTAGGATCAAATTTATCATGTTACCACTGAAACAGAAATTTAAGTCTCAAAAATAATATGATAATTCAGAAATAAATGTTCTAGTTTCCTTTCTGTGGACATGGTAAAAACACTCTAGCCAAAAGAATCTAGAGAGAGGAAGGGACTTGTAGTTCCAGATAAAAGTACATCATTAAGGGACATCAGGAAAGGACTCAGGCAGACTTCATGAGCTGAGTTACTCACAGGTTTAAGCTCAACCTAGAGTTCTAATTAGCCCAGGTTCATCTGTGTAACAACTGGATTGTTCACAGTGGATTGGGCTTTTCTCCATTAAATATCATTCAGAACAATTCCCGGTACACATGTGCAGAGGCCACTCTGATCTGCACATTCCCTCAATTGAGATTTCCTTCTCAGATGACTGCAATCTGCCAAGTAGAGATTTAGAGCTAACTGGAACAAATATTTCTGGTGCTTTTATAATACCCTAGGAAAACCTAGCAAATATTTTCTGCTCTTTTTATTCTTTTGCATAATAATATGATTATAGCAATTAATAATAAAAACTATCTTAATTTTTTGAATGTTTAATCAATTCTGTATAAGGTAGTAAACTATACTTGATTATGGCATATAACTGTTTTGCATTGTTAAATTTAATTGGCTGATATTATGTTAAAGATTTTGTTTGTAATGATTTTGGACTGTGATTTTTTTGCATTATCTTTGGATAGCTTTGATGTGTGTAATAAGAGTTTAATATAATGAATTAGAAAAAATCCTTTATTTCTTTTTATTGAGAATATTGAATTTGATTTATGTGAGTTTCTTTTAAAAAGTTCACTGAAGAGAGGCAGACAAAAGACATCCATGAAGCAGCCTGGTTCATCATGGTCTGTTCTGCCTGAAGCCGCAGGCCCACCTACAAGTTTAGTGGTGTATGGGTGTTGGTTAGAAGGTCCTTCTGTTTATGTGTTGCTTTCATTTGTTAATGAATAAAGAAACTACCTTGGCCTTTTGATAGGGCAGAACTTAGGTAGGTGGGGAAAATAGAACTGAATTCTGGGAGGAAGAAGGGCAGAGAGAGAGAAGCCATGGATCCTCTACCTGAGACAGATGCCGGTTAGATTATTGCTGGTAAGCCACTGCCATGTGGTGACACACAGATTAATAGAAGTGGGTTAAACTAAAATGTAATAGTTTGTCAATAAGGAGTTAGAGCTAATGGCCAAGCAGTGTTTTAATTAATACTGTTTCTGAGTGGTTATTTTGAGTGTAAGCTAGCCGGGAGGCTGGGACAAAGAAGCAGGCCCTCTCCTTACAACATGGGTGCCATTATGATGAGCAAGTATATGGTAGAGAAATGGGAAGAAGGGCTTAGCATTTTAAAAGTGCTCCTGGACAGTAAAGAATTACAGATATGCAATAAAGACAAATCCAGATAAGTCATGGTGTTGGATAAATGTACGCTTGGGAGAGAGAAGAAAAAGAGCACAGAGAGTTATAAAAAGAAGTAAAAGGTTTTTTTAAAAAAAATAAAACAAAGTCTTTAAAGAGACAGAGTACATACTGTTATAGATTAAAAGGAGTAAAGAAAAATGAGCCATGTAAAGATAATTGTACACAGAGAGCCTGGATTATGTATATTATTATCTTTGAATTTTTTAACTGTAAATGAGCTAATACAAAGAGACATTTCATTGTATGGACTGTTATGCTGAAGCAACATGTATGTTATAAAGGTATCATGACTTCTAAATTTGGGTCTAAGGATATGTTGCTTTGGGAAAGAGCTTCTTCTTTTGTCTCGATAGAGGATGAAAACTTATGGATTGCTTCTAGACCAATATGATTTGATGGAAAAAGACTCCCTGAGGGGTTGCTATAAGCACCCCCACAAAGAAAGTACTTTGCCCAATAAACAGCAGGAAGAAGTTTAGAGAAATACAACCACATTCCCAAATATTGTTTATAAATGTCTCTTTATATTTAAAGGGGTATATGCTATAGAGATTTGCACTGGTATAGATCTTGGTTTATTGATATAAATTTAAGATCAATTTTGTTATTATATATATATGTTCTTGATTAAAGTACTGTAATTGTGCAGCTCATTTAAAAATGTAATGTATAATTAAGAAATATAGGTCAATAGAGAGTCATCTATGATAGTTAAGCTTGTAGTCATGTTAGTGAGATTTTCTATTTGTATAGAGATATATTTCAGTTAGATAGGTGTTCTTCAAATCTTTCAGAGACCTTCAGAATATGTCATTTAAAATGTTTAAGAACTTAAGAATTTTCATGACAGTGAAACATGTCTGGTCCTGGCAACACCAATAACTTCAAGAGGAAGATGGGCATCAAAGAGACTCGTTATGGAGATTTCTAGACATTTGGGCAAGAAACTGCTTCTTGCCTGGACTGCTTAACTGGACATACAGGACCCACAGAGAAATGACTACTGAACTTGCCTAAAGGTGAGATGATCCTTCTGGGTTCCTTCTTCATGAAAGAGTCTGCCAGACATTCTGTAGGACACAGAGAAAAGTGACTGACAAACTGCAAATATAGGCTGAAATGACTTTGAAATTTCCTGCTTCATGGAAAAGTCTGCTGAATATTATAGGCCTGTACGCTGGCATAATGTAGCTCCCATTGACACTAGGATGAAAGAAGGGGTATTGAAATGACAGGAATGAGGTGGGGATTTATTTGGAGGGGACCATGCTGCATGCAGAGGTGAGGGGTGGATATGGATGACTGGGAGGTAAGTGGGATTGAGATGCATAATGTGAAATTCCCAAATAATCAATAAAGAATTATGTTTTAAAAAACAACTCAAAAAGTTCCATGATTCAGGCCTTTTGTCTGTGAGGACCCTGGCTAGCAAGGGGCCCTGATCCTGTACCAGAAGATCCATCTGAGGGATGAATGTGTTCATGACCAGTAGCAGAATCCCCAGAAAAGGGAGCACAGACTTTCCTCAACCCCCTAATCTTTCTGGTCATTCTGCAGGGGCTTCTCTCCCTGGCTACTGCCTCTCTCTTCCTATCCCATCCCAGCTTGTGACCAGGTTCCCCTTCCCTTCTTTGGGGTGACAAGATCCCCAGCTCAGCCTGTTTTGGGGCTCAGATGGGGTAGTAAGTGCCACCGAGCGGGAGTTCCTTTGTTTCATCAATTCTGCAGGCAGCAAGCTAGGCCTCTTGTCAGCGAGGTCCCTTGCCAGAAAGGGGCCCTTATCCTGTACCAGAAGATCCATTGGAGAGCATTTGAAGGAAGATATGGGCAGTCACAAATGCAAGAATTCCTCCAACAATCTGAAAAACAACATGATAACACCAGAA
>LOEQ01005648.1:1934-44984 GCA_001685075.1 Bramus lutescens
TGACCAAGTTATTTATTATACAAGACTTAAGCTAGTTAGAATAGGATATTTGTACTTATTCTATATAATTTTGTAGTAGGTTTAGAACTCTCTTACTTAAACAAAATGTGGAGGTGTTGCAGGAGCTCCTTCTGCTCCTTCAGCCAATAGCCACTGAGATACCAGCCCATTGGGGCATGGTCCCTCTCTCTTTAAAAAATCAGCAACTGTCCTCCACTCGCTCTCTGGCTTCCGGCTCTGCTTCTGGCAACTAGGCTCCTTTCCTGATTGCACAGAGGGCTGTGGTCTGGCACAGTGATCTGTAAGTTTTTTCCCGTTTAAATAAATAACTATTCTACTAATTATAATTCCAAACTGGTGTGGGATTGTTTATGACTTACGCCTTCAAGAAGCAAAGAGCCAAATGTTATCAACAAATACATAGGAAAAAGGGTGAAATGATAATATAGAAAACAATAAATTAAGTACAAAATAAAAAATAATTTGCACTTAAAAATGATAAATCATAGAGGCCTGGAAAGAAGGCTCAATGATATCTGAACTTAACTCACAGCACTGACATGGAGTCTCTAAATACTGTAACTCCTGATCTAGGGCATCTCACAATTTCTTTGGCCACTAAGCAAGCAAGTGATGCATATTTTACACATACATCCAGGCAAAACACCTGTAGACTGAAAACTTGCACAAAATGATAAATCTCAGTTGAAAGATGAAAATAACCAAAGTACACTTTATGGGCACATGAAATATAATGATAAATTTGTACTGTGCATAATTAATATTAGAAAAAAATAATCTGAGTACACTTAGTTATCAAAACAATAATCATATTTTTATGCAATACTGACTTACAATACCAAATGTATAGCATATAAAAGCATGAAAACAGGCAAGTGTGGACTGACTATTTGATAACAAGAGACTTTCATCAAGTTGCATTCCTGAGACAGAAACTCATTATAATCCTAGCCAGATTCAAAGTACTGAAATGACTGTCTCCACATCCTGAACAATGAGTTACAGCCATGCAGTACACCACCTCACACAACTGATCTTTAACTATTATCACAACTATATAAAAAGTTTCTCTTATTTGCATATTGATTCTGAAATCTTTATAAATAACATAAAAATAAGTCTCATAATTTTCAAAATAATCCACTAAATGAGAAAATGTGTAGAATTTGTCGATATCTGTCTAAAATATAAATGGATGATTGATGTGTATAAATATCCAACACTGTCTACTTTTATATAGCTTTGAATTTTCTCAGAAACTATTAATTAAAATTATCTGAGATTTCAAGGGAATTAGAAGAGAGGCAGTATACTGTGGAAAAATGTTTGCCAAGTCCTTTCTGCTGAAGGATTGCTATTAAATTTTCCAAAGCACTCTCAAAGTCTGCAATAAGAAAAGAAATAATCCAGTTTAAAAGTAATCAAACTCTCTGAACACAGAAAAAACTTGTCAAAGAAGATATGCAATCAAATGGCAAACATTTATTTAAAGATTCTTAGGACCCTATATCAGGATGCTGAAAATTAGAACAATGTGACAGCTTTGCACACTTAAATACAATGGCCTAAATCCAAAACAGACCATATGAAGATAAAGGCAACAGAAGTCCACATTCTTTGCCTTTGACAGTACAGATAAGTCTCTTTCAATTGGCCTGTACAGCAGCTGAACAGTTTCTTCTACTAAACATACTCCTTATATACAATCAAGGAATCTTATTCCTTGGTAATTAGTCAAACGAGTTAAAATACTTAAGTCCACAAAAGTAATTGCCAAATTTGGAAATCATTGTTATGGTGTTTCAGTCACAGTTCTCTAGAAGAATAGAACTGACATAGTGATTATTCACTGGAATTGCTTACAAGCTGTGGCCTGGCTGGTGGCATGAACAAGCTTCAGTTCAGGAAGAATCTTAGAAAGATCAGTGATCTTCACACTTGAAGAACTGAGTCACAAGGAGGGTCCCGTTTTCCTTCTTGTATTCTAGAGGACAGGTTATGGCTTAGAATTCAACTGTACTATATCGTCAGGCAACTTTAGGGGACTCCCAAGGGTGGTAGTGACCTGCCATGCTGGACATATGAGGTGTTCCTAGATTATACTTTGATGATTCTCAATCCCAGTCCACAGCATTGTTCACAACCATAATAATATAAAAAAACCTCTGTGTAAAAACAGATTAATGTTTTGATTATAGCAAAGGAAAATCTGTAGAGTAGATTAAAAATTAGGCACTAGGAAGGAATAATGGTTAACATATTTAATGAGATAAGGCAGTGAAGCTATCTGTATGTAATTAAATATTTGTCCAAATCTATTAAATGTTCAAACCCAAAGTTAACCCATATGTAAGCTAAGAATTTGTGTGATGATGATGTGAGTGCAGACTCACCATTATTATAACAAATATACCTTCTTTGGTAGAAGAAAGAACGTAGATGTTAAGGGATATATGTACACAATGCAATGTGATCATATACACTCCTCATTCTTTCTTCTTAATCCTTTATATCCTTCCCAATATTTCTCCCTCTTATTTTTTCTTTTTCTTTTGGAATGATCTCCTAAATCCAGTTAGTATGACTCATGCTTGCATAGTATTTGAATCCATCCTTGAAATATAGTGAAGTTCCCTCCCCCAGCAACTACCAACTACCAATAGCTATGCAGTAAGAAAAATAGTCTATCCCATTTTAACCAATCTATGTTGGGATTATTGCCCTTTTGGTTTCGTGTAGGTCCTGTTCCAGTAACATTATTTCATTTGGTTAATATGTGATTTGATGATTCATACATGAAGAAAAAGAATTCTAATTACTCTTATTCCATATGTCCCCTAACTCTCTGCCATCTCTCTCAATCACTCACACCTCTAGCAGTTTCTTTTCTAGATTATGATTTTTGGGACTTTTGTTTTGTGGTCATTGTGTGTGTGTGTGTGTGTGTGTGTGTGTGTGTGATATTTAGCTTAACCAATGCCAATGACATCTGTGTAAAACGTATTCATTGGAACTTGGTGGGACTTCTCAGTGTGTCTGTCTACAACCGAAAGCAATGATTTTTGTCCTCTCATTTTCCTTTTCTCTTCCCTCATACAATACTGCTCCACTACTGCTTCCTCTCCCTCCACTCCTTCCAGTGCCCCCACCAAACTCAGTCTACCCCAGATCCACTGCTCCTCTGTTTCCTTTCAGAAAAGAGCAGGCTTCCCAGGGACATCAACCAAATGCAACCTAACAAGCTACAATAAGACTAATCATAAACCCTCATATTAAGGCTAGACAGAGCAACCCAGGAGGAGGTAAAGGGTCCCAACAGCAGTCAAAAAAGTCAGAGACACCAAACTCCCACTGTTCGAACTTGTACAGCCACAACATGTGTGCAGAGAGCCTAAGATTCAGGCAAGCTCTGCGGTTGTCTCTTCTATCTCTGTGAGCCCCTCTTAGTCCTGATTAATTGATTGTTTGCCCATATTCTCCCAGTATCCTCAACCACTCTAGCTTTCTAGCTTCTGCAATCCTTCCTACCCATCTTCTGTGGTGCCCCTCAAGCTTCCCTTAATGTTTGGTTCTGGGTCTCTGTATCTGCTCCCATCAGCTGAGATGAAGTCTCTCTGATGAAGGTTGGCCAGGCACCAATCTATGCTATGAGTATAGCTGAATATCATTGGAAATCATTTCATTAACTTTTTTGAGTGTTTTCTTTTTTTTGGGGGGGGGGTCGGAGGTGGTATTACTGTTTGGTTCTACCCTAGATCTCTGAGCCATCCAACTTCCAGATTCTTTTAATCCAATACAAGATCAGGCATGGGTTGATCCTCTTTTTGAATCTATTAAATAATTCAGTAATGAATGGGAGGAATCCCTCAAATATCCTTCATTCATACAGACCAAGCACAGATCTCCACAACTACTGTGAGTTCCTAATTACAAAGGCTCTGTGATTATCCCAGAAGAGGATTTTTTTCACAGATCTCTCCCATATCTTCTGTATTTTGCATTATTTCTACTCCCTTTTCCATAATGCAATGTTTCTTGAGCCTTATCAAAGTTTTCTTTGGGACCGAATATTCACTTGCCTATTATTCTCAGCAATTTGCTCTACTTACAGGAAAACACCTGCTCTACTTATAAGACCAAGGGCTGCTAATGTTCCTTGTTTATATTTTTTGGCCCAGGAATAAAAATAAAAGTCATTCAGACACCAACATGGGACCTGGAAAAACTGCAGCAAGTCCTGGTGTATTTCCCCTCACTCTCATTAGATGGCTAAAAAATAGTTTCAATTTCTATTACACTTATATATAATAAATCACCTAAAGTCCTAAAGGCAGCATATTTATAATATTGTTTATTTCTATTTTTAAAATGGAGAAAGATTTGTAGATATTAAGATACTTAGGAAACCAAGTGAAACATCATAGGCAGTATAATATGTTTAAGGACTACACATGTATACTAAATTATGAACAATCATCAGTTAGTCTAAACATTAAGGAATCTGATGACATGACATGAGAGAAATTTTTTCTTTATAAAAGACTAGATATAAAACCCACATACATCTTTCAATGTTGTTTTATAAGGGAATTAGAAAGATTTAAATTATGAATAATCTATTTTAACTGAGAATACTTCTGAATGAATGGAATTTTAAAAATATAAAAGTTCTTGCATGGGATACTTTTTTTTTCAAAAAATTTCAAATACTTTATATGACTAAAAAATAAGCTAACAACATTTTCATTTGAACATTTTATTTCTGTACTGATAAATTATCTAATAATCTCATGATATTATTATATCTCTAACATTTTATAATATTCACAGTTCCAGAATATGTCTGTATTACACAATTTAAAGAAAGTAGAACCTGTTGGTTACAATGAAATAAAAGTAAGAAGCATGAAATAATCACCATTGCATTATTTTACTTGGCAAGTACTTATGAAAAAAAAAGATTTCCAAAACTGATTAGTTCTTATATACATTTGACAGCTATAGAATGATGTCACACATTCTGTGAAGAAAGAACGAATGTGAAATTTGAAGAGAATCTTCCTACACTGCCACTTGTGGTATTATATGAATTACTGTGTTAAATTTCATAAAATTAGAAAAAAAAGAGTTTTAAGTTTTTCAAATTCATATAACTACAAATATATGTATTGATGGTAACTGGGTTCCACAACTCTGTGTTTTAACTGATTGTGGTTTAATGATCTCTTTCTGTTAAAAGAGAAGCTTCCTCGGTGAGGGTGAGAATCACACTTAGCAGTGGGTATAAAAAGGATATTCAGAATGCCTTTAGGATTATATTGATTTACTAAAGTGTTACAATGTCTGCATCGAAGCTCAGGAATCATTATGGAAGGCAGGATATAAAGATTGTAAGCACCAGAGGAACATGAATGTTGAAGTGAGATTATGTATCCTAGGAGTGGAAGACTCTATGTCCATAAAAATCTCACTAGTATTGTTGCCTAAATATGAGCCTAAAAAAGAAAATAACAGTAAACATGCTATTGTAGAAAGGGATTACCTCTAGGCCTCAGCCCTAATAAAAAATGAAGGCAATTTAAGAAGGCTGAAAATTGAAGAAATAGTCTCCAGAGAAAAGAACATAAATGCTTATCAAATAGCAAACATACATGCCAAGAACATTACAGAGGTCGAGCAGGTTCTATTTGTCCATTCAGGAACATGTATACAGAGGCATATATGTATGTAAAAGCAATTAATGAAAAAGAAAGAATGAAATTGAAAGAGTAAGGAAGGTTTTAGGCAGAGTTTGGAGGAAGGAATAGAGGGGAGAAATGATGCTGTTGTATCATAATCACATAAATAAAAGAATCATTTTCAAATATGCAAATAATATTTATTTTCAAATAAAAAGAACAAATATAAATTTAAAAATCTTAGCATCACTTGAACAGAAAAAAATAGAGCTTGGGGAAATTACAGAAGACTTGGTGAGAACTCTGAGGAGGTAAGGTCATAGTCACAGTTCAGAACAGTCCAATGTGACATCTCTGCCTCTGAACACTGAGAGTCACTATTGCTATCACTGCCACAATGCGCTGCATGGCACTACAAATAGCTAATGCATTTCTGCTTTTCTCTTCTAGAATCTTTCCAAATTCAAAGTTAAAATGGAAGTGAAGAATAAATCAGCTTATATATTTGCTGCCCTTGTGTCAGGATTCAGGAAGCAAAGCACATGTCTTAATCATTTCCACTCAAATACTCAGATATCTCAGGTATCCCCCCCAAGAACCAAGTGCTCTAAATTGAGATAATTCTATTTATCTTCATGGATCCAAGTGCTCTAAATTGAGCTAATTCTATTTATCTTCATAACTTTATTTTTAAAATATAAAAATAAATCTAAGTGTTGCAAATTAATATTAAATTGTAAATTGTATTATTGAAGCAAGAATTTCAATTACTATATTGAATAGATATAGAGTGTATAACCATGTCTTATTCCTGATTTCAGTGGGATCACCTTAAATTTCTCTTTATTTACTTTAATGTTGGCTGTTGACTTGCTGCATATTGCCTTTATTATGTTTAAGTATGTTCCTTATATCCCCGCTCTTTCCAAGACTTTTATCATGAAGGAGTGCTGAAATTTGTGGAAGGCTTTTTCAGCATCTAATGAGACAATAATGTGTTTTTTCTTTCAGTTTGTTATTTGGTGGATTACATTGATAACAGCAGCATAGATACTGAGAGCAACAAGTAATAAATATGACCTCCTAAAACTGAGAAGCTTCTGTAAAGGAAAGGACACAGTCAACAAGACAAAACAACCTACAGAATAACAAAATATCTTCACCAACTCCACATCAGACAGAGGGCTGATCTCCAAAATATACAAAGAACTCAAGAAGTTTGACAACAACAACAACAAAAAAAAAAACCAAATAACCCAATAAAAATGAGGTACAGACCTAGACAGAGAACTCTAAACAGAAAAATCTCAAATAGTTGAAAGACACTTTAGGAAATGTTCAACATTTTTTAGCCACTAGAGTAACGCAAATCAAAACAACTATGAGATTCCATCTTATACCTGCCAGAAGAATCAAGATCTGAAACACTAATGACAGCTTATGATGAAGAGGATGTGGCATTAGGGGAACACTCCTGCATTGTTGGTGAGTGCAAATTTATACAGCTGCTTTGGAAATCAGTATGGTGATAGCTAATGAATTTAAGAAACAGTCTACCTCAAGACCCAGCACTACCAGTTTTGGGTATAATGCCCAAAGGATGCTCAACCGTACCACAAGGACATGTTCTCAACTATGTTCATAGCAGCATCATTTATAATAGCCAGAATGTGGAAACAACCTAGATGCCCCTCAATCTAAGAATGGACAAAGAAAATATGGTACATTTACAAAATGGAGTGCTACTCAGAGGTAAAAAAATAATGATTTTTTTTAAAATTTGCAGGCAAATGGATGGGTCTAGAAAAAAATACATATTGAGTGAGATAACCCAGGCTCCAAAAGACAAATATAATAAGCACTCACTCATAAGTGGCATTTAGACATAAAGGAAACAAAAACCAGCTTATAATCAACTACTTCAGAAACATAGACAACAGAGAGCACCTTAAAAGAGACATACATGGAACTCCATAGGAAGGAGCTAAAAAGCAAAAGAAGATCTCCTGAGGAAATGGTGAGCATAAGCTGGCGGGGGGGGNGGGCGTCAATGGAGAGGGCAGAAGGGGAGAGGGGAGTAAGGAATGGGAATGAACGAAAGCATATAGCTCAACTAAAAATAAATGAATAGTAAAAGAAAGAAATTGTAAATTATATTTAAATTAAATTACGGAAGACTACTGGTGTGTGTATATGCATGTGTGAGTGTGCATGTGTGTGTGTGTCTGTGTGTGTGTTTGTGTAAAAATACAAGATCTATTATTGTAATTCAGTATTCTAAAATACTGGATAAAATTTCTATTATGTACTCCATACTATTATTAAGAACCTTGAAGGAAAGGTTAGTTTTGTTATAAAGCTAGTATTTAACAGGTGAATTGGTAGGTAAGCAGTCTCCAAAGCTAAGTCTTGACATGATCTGAGTTCAGGACAGAGAGACAATTGTAAGATGATTCCCAAGGACTGATGACATCATCTGGTCACTACATGAGCATATGAGCTGTTAAATAAGAGACCTCCTTTTCTTAGAACAGCATCACTCCATCCATACGCATGCTTACTTTGTTAAAAGGAAATATGGCACTAAGGAAAAGACTGGAAAGCTGAGAGCACTACATATACCTATATATCATTGAAGTGCTTGACTCTGGAGATGTGATAGAATCGAAGGCCATTCAGATTAACTTATATTTTAAAATTAGCATAGAAGTTGAAATATAAATAAGCTAAATATACTTGATAGAAGTCAAATGTAATAGGCAAAGACACTATATTCTGCTGAAATACAGCTATACAAAATGACTGAAACTGTTCAAATCCTCCAAATTATCTGAATTCAAAACGTATTTGAAGAGCTCTGGAGATGACTGAGCGGGTAAGAATGCTTGTTGTGCATGCAATGCACAGTGTTTTATGTCTTCTGACTTTCATATATGCATGCACAGATTGTCATAGATACACACAGGTATTCACATGTGGATAAAATACACACACACTCTTCTTATTTGTTTTTAATAGATTTAGCTTAGTAAAAATATGAATCTGAAGGGATGAGATATGAAAATCAGACAAATCAAAATGTAAATAGAAAAGAAAATGAACTACTAAATTCCTAAATTATAGCAGTATATCTTGATATATTTAACATACAGATAAACATGAAATGTTAAGACAAAAAATAGGGAGATACTTATATTGTGGGTTAAATATATAATATCATTACATTATTTCAAGATACACTGAAAAAATTAAAAATATTATCAAGATAAGCAGTCCATATGTTGAGTCAAATTGAAATACCATTTTAGAATTAAATTAAAGACTATAAAGTGGGCATTTCAAGCTCTCACTTCCATTTTGTTATATTCTAGATGCATGTAGAGATTGCACTAAACACCCCCTCTGGACACATTTATCAGAACATTCAGGACCTTAGGAATTATCAACTATCCCTGTATTTAATAAGGCTCAGTACTGAACAGACTAACAATAAACAAGCTTCTAATACTTCACACATTACTGAATAAGACATTCAAAATGCACACTCACAAAAATTCTCAATTTATCACTATTGATACAAACTTTTCTGTTATCAAATAAGTTGAGGTTTAAATATCTGTATAACAATGATTTAATGAATGAAATTGCTTTCCATTGAGAAATTATAAAAGAAATTCCTTAAAAATATTGTATGAAGACTGTGTCTGAGTAAAATAGAAATGTACTTTTTTGAAATGCAAAATTAAACACTAGATCTATTCATAGCAAAAATGAGGCAACAAGGACATCAATCATAAAGATGGTGAGGTAGTCACTTATTCAGTGATTCAAAAAGATTAGGAAAAGACCTCAAGTGGAGCCCAAAAACCTTCAGAGATTTTACTTTCATGGCTTATGGCATTCATGGACTCATTCAATTAAAATTTTTGGAGTTGCTACTCTCCAATCTTTAAACCAGCAGTTAAAACTATCCAAAGAGAGTGTATTACAAAAAAAAGATATTATCAATTAAAATATTCCAAAGTAAAGCCATCATTTTGTCAAGTAAAAATTTTTATAATTATTCATTTTACAAAGAGAGCATTGTAAAAAAGTATATATAGAAATTGTTGTTAATGAGGAATTCTACATAATAGTAGCATAATGAATATGCAAGCAATTTTGGATGTGGTTTTGTATTTTAGACCTAATAACCTACTTTGTAGACTATAGAGAATGCTACCAAGACATGCTACATCTTAAAAGCAAAAGGCTTGTTTAAGGGTAGAGATTGTAACACAGGTCAAGAACTGGAAATATGAGAATATTTGTATTGCTAATCACATAGTTTAGTAGTATCAAAATATCAAACAGCCATGCTGTTACATCATAATTATAAAACTGTTCTCTTTCCACATATTCAGGGTGAACTGAACTTTCTCTTTCTAGACTTATTTTGGGCATAATGAAATTGGAGATTTTTAATTGAGTTCATTTATCAATGAATTATATAGCTAACCCAGATGCTTTGTAGCCAAAAAAATCATGCAAAGGACTACATTATTCAAGTAAGCCCCAGTTCAGCTGTCAACCCTGATCAAATTAATAGGGTAATTGCTAAATCACTATTTTGTTTTGAAATACAGAGGCACCCATTTAGAGACTCTGTGCTGCATGTTTCAAAGCAAAGAGGATATTTTTAATCTAAGCAGCACCCCCAAAGCCAAAGAGACCTACTGCTTTCCTAGCAGTGACAATCACACTGGGAATAATGCAATTAATAAAAATCCCCTGAGTCTAAGATGAAAATTTAAATATTTTTTATTTCTCTGGAGTCATTGAGATATTCATTTTCTCTAAAGCCATATCTATAAAAAAACTATTCAGAGCCAAGGAAACTACTCAGAAAACAAAGAAAGGCATGTTAATTAAAATAAGTTCATGGGTTTTGTTTGATTTTCTTTTTTGAAAAATTCCAAGGCTGACAATAAACCTCAAAATCCAGATTGTCTTATATGTGACATTTGCTTTCATAAACCATGCAGTTATCAAGAGCTAATCCTGTAGAGAAACTAATCAAGGAAGGTGTTACACAAATGCAAAACATATGATTAAAGAGGGGGAAGGCAGATCTCATGCAAAGAATTGAATATTATAATGAAATTGCCACTGAATGGAGATGTGAAGACTTCAAGCTCACTTTAATTAGGGCACTGAGTGGATTCCCCTAAGACCAACAAGAATTGAACAGCTAATAATCAGCTGTTCTTCACTGATTACCAGTTAATCATGTCCCAAACACAACCACTGTCCCCTCTCTAATTATGCATGCATTTTTAGGCTTCTCCTTTAATCTCCACATTTTTAAGGGGTATACAAATCTTAATCAACTCACTGTACAAGTGCTTACAGCCAGCAAATGCCTTGAAAACCCTTCCCACTGTTTAGCAAGTAAATATTTGCATTCTTTTGTGCCACAGCTGTAAACATTGGCTGATCTTATGAGGGGGAGAAGAGCTCAGAAGACAAATAGCAAGGAACACAGGGCTCATCTTTTCCAAATAAGTTTTATTTTCAATACAAACTGAATGTTCATTATGGAAATGTGAAAGAAATTAAAGAAATAGAGAGAGACCCATAATTCAACTATGAAGAGAACATTAATAAAATTTTCTTTTATTATTTTTACATTTTGTGGAAAAGAAACATTTTTCTTAACCTTGCTTAGACTTCAAAAATAATATCATATCATGTAATTATAATTTAATAGCATTTGTACAATATATTTTAATAATATTCTGTCTCCTTCCCCAACTCCTTCCAGATCATTCTCCAGTTTCTTATCTCCCAACCTCATGTGTTCAAGTTCTCTCTCTCACATCCACTCTCTCACTCTCTCTCTCACTCTCTATCTCTATCTCTCTCTCAGCTAACTCCACATACTAATAAGAGCCAAAACACAAAAATCAAAATATACAATATCACAAAAGAGAAAATTAGTAAGATAAAAAATACTCAGACAAAACAAATATCATATTTAAAAAAATAAAGTACACTTTGTGTTAGCCAACTAACTAATCCTGATCATGGAACCTGCCCTAGAGTGTGGTTGATTTAGATAGTGACACTTCATTGGAGAAAACTGTAGGTATCAATTTCAAATTGCTTCTTGTATAGGGATGGGTTCCCATTTCACTATCCAAACCCAATGTGGGTTTTTTATGCTGCTTGAACTTTTACAGTTTCTATGTGTACTGTAACAGTCTCTATGAGGAGAATTGTGTCTGGATGGCAGTGTTTCCTTGAAGTCATCCTCCACTTCTGGCTCTTGTAATCTATGGAAAGATTATAAGAGCATTGGGGGGATGACTTTAGTATAAAAAATACCTTTTAGGGCCAAATCATCTAAAGTCGCCCCCCCTCCGCTTTGTATCTTTGTTAATTACTATAAACTGCAATAAGAAGCTTTTCTGAGTAATGCTTTGATCTATGGATATAGTAATATGCTGTTAGGCATAATTTATTTCTATCTCTCCCTTTAGCAAAATAATAGTAGTAGCCTTTCCCCTAGACATATCAAGTCTTGGGCTTTTTGTTTGTTTGTATTTGTTTTGTTTTGCCAATTTAGCCATTTTGGATATGCAGGGTGGTATGGGAAGTCAGTCCTTCTGTATATAGGTTGTTTTTACTGGTTAATAAAGAAGCTGCTTTCAGCCAATGGCTGAACAGAATTTAGCCAGGCTGCAAGAGAAATATAGGGAGAAAGTAGGTGGAGTCTTGGAGATGCCATGGAGATGCCAGAGAAGAAAAAATTGAGCTTCCAACTGGAACCATGCTTGTAGGCCACAAGACTCATGTTAAACTATAAAATAAAAGAAATGGATTAACCAAAGATATAAGAGCTAGCTAGCAATACACTTAAGTGATTGACCAAGAACTGATTTAATTAATATAGTTTCTGTGTGATGATTTCAGGAGTCTAGTTGGCCAGAAAATGAACAAGATTGGCATGTCAACCTGGTCAATTAAATCCACTTAAAACCTGAGAGAGCTTAAAAAGGAATTCTAGACACAAACAAACAAAGTTTAAAACAGTTTCTTGGCGGTCACGATTATTTTTTCCTAGATGGGCTTGCAGCAAGCAGGGGCACCATGGCTGCTTTAACAGAGGTACAGTAAGAACTGCACAGCTTCTTTTTAAAAAGGCAGCTTCCTGGTTTGCCAGCATAAATGGCTCCGACTCTTTCCGGAGATCTGGCTATGAGACATTTAAATGGGGTTTGTGAACAGAGTGTTACAAGTTGTTTAATGGCAACATAGACCTGCTGTGTGACTAAAAATAGGGCAATGTACATGACTCTCAGAGGCACCAAACATGTCCCGACCATGTTGGACTGAGAGCAAGCAGGCCCAGTGAGGTTGGCCCTAGTCATGCCCACATGCCCACTTAGCATTTTTTAAGAGAAGACTTTGGAACATTTTTAAAGGGTGCTTCTGGTCAGACAATAATTAGAGTTACATAATAAAGATTGATTCAGATGAAAAAAAAAGACCTCTAAATGGATTACAGTATTGAATAAATGTATTTAGGCTTGGGAGAAGAAAAAGAATACAAAGAGTTATAAAAAGAAGTAAATCATTAAAAAATAAAACAAAGTCTTTAAAGAGAGAGTACAGACAGTCATAGATTAAAAGGAGTAAAGAAGAATAAGACATGTAAAGATGGACTAGTCAGAGTCTGGATTATGTACATTATTGTGTTTTCTTTGAATTTTTTGACTGTGAAGGGGCTAAGTACAGAGAGATATTTCATTGAATGGGCTGCTCAGATAAACCAACATATATATTTAAAGGTATCATGACTTCAAATTTTGGGTCTCAGGATTTGTTGCTTTGGAAAAGAAGTTCTGCTTTTGTTTCCACAGAAGATGAGACCCTATGGATTTCTTCAAGCTAATATGGTTTAATAGACCTAGATCTTCCAAAAAGGTCAACATAAACACCCCCAAAAATACTTCAACCAACAAAATCAGGAAACAGTTTGGAGAGAACTACACCCATTTTCCCAAATGTTGTTTATAAATGTCTGTTTACATTTAAAGGGGAATGTGTTATGGAGATTTGCATTGGTATGGATCTTGATTTATTGATGCAAACTTAGGGTCAATTTATTATATATATATATATATATATAGTTCTGCTATTGATTGAGGTGTTTGTGCAGCTCATTTAAAAATGAAATGTATAATTAAAACATATAGGTTAATAGATAATCATCTATAATAATCAGCTTGTAGTCATGTTAGTTAGGTTTTATAGATATATAGAAATATATTTCAGTTATCTAGGCATTCTTCAAATCTTTCAGAGACCTTAAGAATATGGAATTTAAAATGTTTTATTAACTTGGAACTTTTCATGACATGAGACATATCTGCTCCTGGCAGCACCAGTTACTTCAAGAGGAAGATGTACATCAAAGAGGCTCATCATGGAGAATTTTAGCCATTTGAGCAAGAAACTGCTCTTGCTTGGACTGCTTGATGTTGTGCTATATGAACTGGACATGCAAGACCCACAGAAAAATCACTGCTGAAGTTGCCTAAATAAAGAGAAACAGATCTTCAGGGTTCCTGCTTCATGAAAGAGTGTTGTAGGAGGTAGTTTGTTCGTTCCCTGATGCTGCCAATCTGTTGGAGGGAAGCCTCTTGTTTGTTCCCAGCTCTTCAGCCACAAAATAATCAAACAGAAACCATATTAATTAAATCACTTCTTGGCCCATTAGCTCTAGCCTCATATTGGCTAACTCTTACATATTAATTTAACCCATATCTATTCATCACCATGTGGTGGGTCCATGACTTCTCTCTGACTCTGCCCTTCTTTCTGCCAGCATTCAGCTTAGTTTTCCCCATGGAGCTAAGTTCTGCCCTGCTATGCACCCAAAGCAGTTCCTTTATTCACTAATGATAATCACAGCATACAGAGAGACATCCCACATCACCTCCCCTTTTCTGTTTAAACAAAAAAGGAAGGTTTTAACTTTTGCATAATAAAATTGCATATAAAAACAGGTATCAAGCAATATTTACAATATTTATATCTACTTTATCTTTTATCATAACTAAAGAAAACTATAAAACTATGTTCTTCAACTCCATCAAAGACTCCCAAAGGATATAATATTACTTAAATAAACAAGAAGTGCATTATTAGCAACTTCCGATACATGAGAAATGACAGAGAAACATATTGATGCCTGTACAGTCACCCAAAGTGCTTCTCTACATTTGGGGTATCCATCATCAGCCTACAGGCCCATAGTATCTAGCAGACTTTTTCATGAGACAGGAAATCTCAGAGACAGTCCCACCAATATTAACAGTTTGTCAGTCACATTCTTCTGTGTTCTGCTGAATGTCTTGCAGGCTCTTTCATAAAGTAGGAACCCTGAAGGATAGTCTCCTCTTTAGGCAAATTCAGCAGTCATTATTCTGTGGGTCCTGCATGTCCAGGTAAGCAAGCAGTCCAGGAAAGAGCAGCTTTTTGCCCAAATGGCTAACTACATAAAAAGCCTCTTTGATGCCCATCTTCCTCTTGAAGTAATTAGTACTACCAGGAGCATATGTGTCTCACTGCCATTAAAAGTTTTATGTTCTTAAACATTTTAAATGCCATATTCTGTAGTCTTTGAAAGGTTTGAAATATTCCTATCCACCTGAAATACATTTCTGTACATCTAGAAAATCTAACTAGCATCACTACAAGCTTGACTATTATGGATGATTATCTATTAACCTTTATTTCTTAATTATACATCAAATTTGTAAATGAGCTAGGTAAACATACCTTAATATCAGAAATACATATATATATATAATAACAAAATTGACCTTAAATTTGTATCAATAAAGCAAGATCCATACCAATGAAAAGTATCCATCTCTATAGTATATTTTCATTTAAACATAAAGAAACATTTACAAATAATATTTGGGAATATGGGTGTAGTTTTCTCCAAAATGATTCCTGCTGCTTATTGGGAAAGTAATTTTTTAGGGGTGTGCAAGGTGACCTTTCAGGAGATCAGATTCCACCAAACCACATTAGTCTGGAAGCAATCCACAGGTACTCATCTCCTGTGGAAACAAAAGAAGAATCTCTTTTCCAAAGCAACATATCCTTAGACCCAAGTTCTGAAGTCAAAATGCCTTTATTTTGGCTTAATTTAGCAGCACATACAATGAAATGTCTCTCTACACTTACATCCTTTACAGTCAAAAAAATTAAAGAAAACACAATTTTGTACATAACCCAGACTCTCTGTGTATAGTCCATCTTTATGTGTTTTATTTTTCTTTATTCCTTTTGATCTATGACTATCTGTTTTCTGTCTCCTTAAAGACTCCTTTTTATAAATGATTTACTTTTTTCTCCAACTCTCTGTACTCTTTTTTTTCTGTCTCCTAAGCCTTTGTACGTTTATCCAACACTGTGACACAATTAGAATTTTTTTTATATTTGAATCTGTCCTTATTGCATTATCTGTAATTCTTTACTATTTTGAAGAGCTTTTAAAACAGTAACCAGCTTGGTTGCAGCTGCTCTGGATGCTGGCTCCAACTCTCTCCACTTTTAAAAAGGTAGTGGTACCATTAATGGCAGCTCCTGGTTGCCAGGTAGGAGCTACACTCAGCACTTTACCTCTGAGAATGAGTGTGCAGCACATAAACCCTTTTTTAATATAAGTAATAGCTAAATTTTCCATGCAGAGCACTGTGCAGCCTGGAAATATCTCCATGTATGGTGGCAGGAATCCGCCATACTCTCCTGCCCAAGCACTCTTAGCAGTCCTGATCTTGCCGCCTGCCCAGACAGGGTTGTTAAGCTGTGGGCATGGTCTCAGCTACTTTCCCAAGCAGGCATAAAAGCACATGAGCCCACAAACCCCATTCGAGAGCTCCATAGCCAGACTTCTAGAGTCAGAGTTCATGCTGGCAGCATGGCCTAGGAAACCAACATTTTAAAACCATGCCTTCTTTTTTGCTATGGCTGAATCAGTAAGACCTCTCTTAAAGGAGCCATTCCTCTGCTTGCTTCTAGCAGAGTCCACCCAAGAAAATGCTGCTACTAAACCATGCTTAACTCTATTCTTTTGTGTCTAGAATTCTTTTTTAAGCTTTCTCACGTTTTACATGGATTTATTTTCCCATATTGGCATGCCAATTTGTAGAATTTGTAGAAAAAAGGCTTCCAGACATTCTGTAGGACACAGAAGAAAGCATCTGATGAATTTTGCCATTACAAGGCAGAACAGATCTTCAAATTTCCTGCTTCATGGGACAGTATGCTGAATACTATGGGCCTTTGGAATGAAGATTGGATGCCCCAATAATACAGAATAACTTTGAGTGGCTGTCCAGGTAGTGAGATGTCTCTGTCAATTCTAGAGTTTTGTAAATTGCTTACAATGCACTTCCTATTCATTTAGGTAATATTGTATCCTTCTGGATTCTTTGATGAAGCTGAAGAATAGATAGTTATGATTATAGTTTTTCTTACTTATGATAAAAGGCAAAGTAGGTATAAATATTGTAACTAATTCTTGCTTGATATGTGTAATTTTACTATGTTAAAATTAAAACCTTCCTTTTTATTTAAACAGAAAATGGGAAACTGTGGGAAGTCCTTCTGTATATGTGTTCCTTTTATTGGTTAATAAAGAAGCTGTTTATGGCCAATGGTTTGACAGAAATTAGCCAGATATATAGGGAGAGAGTAGGCAGGATCAAGGAGATGCCATGGAGCTGCCAGAGGGAAAAAAATGCTATATTCCAGCTGGAACCTTGCATGTAGGCCATGAACCTCATGTTAAAATACAAAATAATAGAAATGGATTAACCAAAGATATAAGAGCTAGCTAGCAATATGCTTAAGTGATTGGTCAAGCAGTGATTTAAATAGTATAGTTTCTGTGTGATTATTTAGGGAGTCTAGGAGGCCAAGAAATGAACAAGTGGCCTCCTACTACAACTTCCAACATGGAGTGGTCCTGAGATCAAATCTAAAAGTGTTGGGTACTCCCACAATACTTGGGGCACTAGTCAATCAGTATATTTTGTGGAGAGGTTATTGTTGTTGTTAACAGGATTTGTAGCTGGATGATATAAAGCATTACCTTTCTCAGCTGGTAACATGCAAAGTATTAGCATCAGGAATGGTAGTCAGTTGGGGTAAAGATTCTAGTTAGGCACAATACCAATTCTCCACCTGTGACAACATAAGCATGATGCATCTTCAGCAATAGGGCATTACTGTAAGGATATAGAGAGTAATCAAAAGCTTCAACAGTAGTCTGTAATGTTTCAGCAAATACATAGAACTGCTCTTTGGTCAGTGACCAGATAAGTTACAACCCATTCTTGGCATTGGAGATTTTACTTGGTGGCATAAGATGTTTAGTTAGGGCATTGTTTCCTGTACATTGTGGATGCTTCATCTAAATAAATACACACACATGTATACATATATATGCATGTATATGTGTGTGTGTGTGTGCTGTATTTTACAGTACTAGGTTTCATATGACTTTTCCAAAGGTCTTAGGTATGTGTTAAGTGTCCTTCCCCTTATACCCTTCTTTACCCTGCTCTCCCATATCCTTCCCCACTAATAAATTCTTTTATTCCCTTTATTTCTTTATAGCACCATACTCCATTTCTCCTTTTTTGTAAGAATTACTCCTCCCACCTAGTCCCTTTCCAGCTGTCTAAAGGCTGTGATTATTTAAAATGAAACATACATTCTGAAAGATAAAATGTTAACATCCACAGATGATAGAAAACATACAAATTTTCTGGGTTACTCTACTCAGAACGTTTGCTTCCAGTTCCATCCACTTTTCTGTGAATTTCACTTTTCTTAACAGCTGAATAATATTCCACTGTGTAAATGTACTGCATTTTCATTATGTTCCCATCAGCTGATGAACATCTATGCTATTACCAGTGCCAGAATGTTATGTATAGAGCTTCATGAATATGGGTGAGCAAGCATATCTGTAGTACCATGCACAGTTCCCTGGACATGTGTCCCAAGAGCATAGCTGGATCATGAAGTGTATCAATTTTCAGTTTTTTGGGGAAATTCTATATGGGTTTTCACAAGGCCAGTACCAGTTACTACTCCCAACAGCACTGAATAAGTGTCCCCTACATCCTTGCAAAGTGCACTCATTTTTTCTTTTTCTTCTATATTATTTTAACATTAACCATTGTGAGTGTAGAAGATGAAATCACAGAGTAGTTTCAATTTTCATGTCTTATGGATAAAGGGTATTGAACATGGTAAATGTGTTTCTCAGTCATTTGTGTTTCATCTTTTGAAAATTGTCCATTTAGTTCTGTATTCAATCTTTTAATTTTTTTGCTTTCTTGATATTCAGGGGTTTTATTGTTGTTTTGTTTTTAGTTCTTTATGTGTTATAGATGCCAGCCTTCTATCGGATAAGATTTCTGATAAGCTTTTCTTTTCTTTTGGGTAGGTTGCTGCTTTGTTTGAATGATGGTGATTTTGCCATATAGAAAGTTCCCAGTTTCTTGGGCTACCATTTGGCAATTGTTGTTTATAATGTCTGTGTTACTTCTATCCTGTTCATACAGTCCTTTTCTGTGCCAGTGAGTTCAAGCCTCTTCCCTAGTTTATCTTATACCATATTCACAGAATTTGATTTTATGCTGAAGTCCATGATCATTTGGAGTGGAGTTTTGGGCATCGTGGTGGGTATTCTATTTTTACTTTTCCATGTACCCAGCCAGATTACCAATACAAATTAATGAAGAAGTTCTCTTTTTCTTGGTGTTTGTTTTTGGCTTCTTTATAAAAGATCAAGTATGTGTGTTTGTGGAATTATATATGGTTCTTCAGTCTGATCACTTTTATCAATGTGTCTGTTTTTAAGCAATACTGTAAAGATTTTATAACTAAGGTCTATAGTATACTTTGGAATCAGGAATGGTGATACATCTTGGAATTTTTGTTTTAATGAAACTGAGCAGGTTTGGTTTTGGTGTTGTTTTATTTCATTTTTCAGTTTCTGTGGAGAATTGTGTTGGAATTTTGATGTGAATTTTCACAATAACACTCCTTCTGATCCCCAGGCATGGGAGATCTTTCCAAATCTTCTGGTGTCTTCATTTTATTTCTTCCATGTCTTAATAGAATAAATTTTGAAGAAAATTGCATGGGATTTTGAGAATAAAGCATAATGTTTAATGTTTGAGTGGAATATTCTGTAGATGTGGACTTGGCCCATTAGATTAGAACATTATTTAAGTTCAGAGATTCTCTATTCAGATTTTGTCTGGATGAGCAGTCTATTGGTGAGGTCATAACATTATGACTGTTACAGTAAATACATGATTTAAGCTGTAATAGTGCTTCTTTCATGAGTATGGATGCATAAATATTTAGAATTTTAATACAACCTTGGTTGATTTTTCCCATGATGAGTATGTAGTGTCTCTCCTTATCTCTTTTTATCAGTTTTTGTTTGAAATCTGTTTTCACATATATTTAAAGGCTCACACTTGCTCAGTTCCTGGTTACATTATCTTGGGATAACATTTTCCATCATTTATTCCTGAGATATTGTCTGCCCCCAGTGGTGAGGTATTTGTTGGGTGGAGCAGAAAGAAAGATCCTGTTTTCTAATTAAATCTGTTAGTCAATATCTTTTTAATAGGTAAACTGGCCATCAATACTGAGACTTATTAACAAGCAATGTTGTTTGAGTCATGCTTTATTGTTGAGGTTGTGTGTTTTTATTCCTGCTTTTGCCTAATTGTCTTGAAATTAATTTTTCCACGTTTTCTCTTAAATGTCATTGTCTTCTTCTGAAACTAAAATTTTCTTTCTAGTATCTTCTTTAGACCTGGCTTGCTAGACAAAAATCGCTTCTTTTTTCTCCATCTATTATAATTGATAATGTTGCTATGTATAATAGTCTAGGCTAGCATCTGTAATCTCTCAGGTTTCTCAAAGCATGCAGAACATCTTTCCAGGCCCTTATGGCTTTCAGAATCTCCATTGAGAAGTCAGGTGTTATTCCCATCATCTATCTTTATATGTAACTTGATATTATTTTTCCTTGCAGCTTTTTTGGCCAGCTTTTAGTACTCTTTATTTAGTCTTTCATTTTGTGTTTAGATTATTGTGTGTTGCAGGAAGTTTTGATTCTGGTCTCAGCTCTTTGGTGTTCTGCATGCCTCTTTTACCTTAATAGATATCTTACCATTTAATTCGGAAAAAAATCTATCATTTTGTTAAAAATATTTTCTGTGACTGCAAGAACATGCACAGGGCCAGCACTGTGAGTGGAAGTAGATACAAGACTTTATCAAAAACACAAAAGTTTACTTCAGTTAAAAAACATTCAAATAGAAAAAAATCTCAGTGAAGAAACAAACCACACTTAAGGGCAGGACACACACCTGGATGTAGATAGCCAACATGAAACATGCTATCAATCAAGGGCAGAACTCACACCTGGAAGTAGATGGCCATTATGAAACATGGTGTTCCTTGAACATAATATGATAGTATACCTAAGCAACCCCAAAACTCCACCAGCAACCTTCTACAGCTGATAAATGCTTTCATCAAAATTGCTGGATACAAGATTAACTTAAAAAAAAAACCTCAGTAGCCTTTGTATCTACAAATGACAAATAGATTAAGAATGAAACCAGGGAAATAATACCTTTCACAATGCCTCAAGTAATATAAATATCTTGGGATAACGCTAACCAAACAAGTAAAAGCACTGTATGATAAAAACTTCAAGTCTTTAAAGAATGAAATCAAAGAAGATAGAAAGATTTTTCCATGATCATTTATCTATACTGTTAGCACAGCAAAAATGGACACCCTGCCAAAACCAATCTATGGATTCAAAACAATTCCCATCAAAACACCAGCACAATTCTTTACAGACCATAAAAGGAAAATTCTAAACTTCATATGGAAAAACAAAAAGTTCAGGATGGCTTCAACAATTTTAAACAATAAAAGATCTCTTGGATGTTCTACCTTTCTTGATTTCAAGTTTTTCTACAGAGCTATAGTAAAAAAAATATGTATGGTACTGGCATAAAACCAAACATATTGATCAAATAAATCAAATTGAAGGCCAAAACATAAATCCATGGACCTGTGGACACCTTATTTTTGATAAACGATCTAGTACTACCCAGTGGGAAAAAACAAACAAACAAACAACATCTTCAACAAATGGTTCTGGTCAATCTGGTTGGCTTCATGTAGTAGAATGCAAATAGATCATATTTATCACCACCCTCCGTATAACTCAAGTCCACGTGAATCAAAGCCCTCAACATAGACTGAAGCAACAAGCACAGAACCTACATGGGTCTACACCAGGTCCTACATATCTATATTGCAGTTGTTAGTTTAGTATTTTTATGTATGTAGGAGGGCTACTGATTCTTTTGAGTTAACCATGTATCCTGTCACATTACTGAAGGTGTTTATCAGCTGTAGGGGTTCCCTGGTAGAGTTTTTTGGGTCACTTATGCATACTATCATATCATCTCTAAATAGCAATAGTTTGACTTCTTCCTTTTCAAGTTGTATCTCCTTGATCTCCTTCGGTTGTCTTATTATTGTAGCTAAAATATCAAACACTATATAGAACAGATATGGAGAGAATGAAATACCTTGTTTTGTTGCTGATATTAGTGAAAATGTTTTGAGTTTCTCTCCATTTAATTTAATATTGGCTATAGGCTTTCTGTAATTGTCTTTATTGTGTTTGTTACCCTAATCTCTCTAGGACTTTTATCATGAAAAGGGGTTGTATTTTGTCAAAGGCTTTTATGCATCTAATAAGATATGCATGTGTTCTTTTTTGCCTTATGTTTGTTAATATGGTGGATTATAGTTACTGATTATCATATATTGAACTATCCCAAGGTCTCTAGGATGAAGCCTACTTGATCATGTGGGATAATTTTTTCATGTGTTCTTAGACTTTGTAATATTCTAATGAGTATATTTATATCTATGTTCATAAGGGAAATTGACCTGTAATTTGCTTTTTTGTTAAATCTTTATGTGGTTACTGGATCAGGGTAACTGTGACTTCATAGAATGAATTAGAGAGTTTTCCTCCTATTTTTCTTTTCTGGAATAATTTGAAAAACATCAATTTTAACTCTTTCTTGAAATTCTGCTTGAATTCTGTTTTAAAACCAACTGGCCTGGAGATTCTTTTTTTATAGGAAACAATTACTGACATCTCTTCAACTGAGGGATTTAGGTCAATTTAAATTGCGTGTTTGATCTCTATTTAACTTTGATAAGTGCAGAAATTTATCCATTTCCTTTAGGTTTTAAATTTGGTGCAGTCCAGGGGTTCTTTTTTTTAAAGTATATCCTAATGATTTTCTGTGCTTCTAGTTGTCTGTTGTTATGTCCTCCTGTTTCAGATTTTGTTATTTGAGTATTTTTTCTTTGTAAGTTAGTTAGCTTGGGTTTACCTATCTTGTTGATTTTTCTAAAAAAAAAAAAAAACCTAAACCTTACCTCTTGTTTAATTAATTCTTTGTGATATTCTTTTTGTTTCTATTTTATTTAACTCTGAATTTGATTATTTCCTTCCATCTACTCCTCCCAAATATGATAAATTCTAGAACTTTCAGGTGCTCTGAGGTTAAGTTTTTAGTATGAGATCCGTCCTGTACGTTTTTAATGTAGGCTTTTAGTGCTACAAACTTTTGACTTACTACCACTTTCAGGGTGCTCCATGAGTTTGGATATGCTGTGTATTTATTGTCATTGAATTCCAGAAAGTTTTCAATTTCTCTAATTCTGTCTCCACCCATTTCCATTCAGTAAAGAATTGTTCAGTTTTCATAACTTTGTAAGCTGTCTGTTGTTTCTGTTACTGTTGATATCCAGCTTTAATCTGTGGCATGCTGATAGGATAGAAGAAGTTATTTCAATTTTCCTGCATTTGCTGTGACTTGCTTTGTGTTTGAGTGTGTGGTCAATTTTGGAGAAAGTTCCATGAGGTGCAAAAAAAAGGGTATATTCTTTTATGTTTGAGTGAAATGTTCTGTAAATATGTTAGGTCCATTTGGTTTATAAAATCAGTTACTTTCAGTGTTTTCTGTTTACTTGTTATCTGAATGACCAGTCACTTGGTAAGAGTCTGATATTAAAGTCTTACATTATCACTCCGAGAGGGCTAATATGTGATTTAAGTTTTTGTAGTGTTTTTCTTACAAACTATTCTGCTCTTTCATTTGGTTCACAGATGTTAAGAAATGAAATATTATTGTGCTGGATTTTTCCTTTGACTAGAATGTAGTATCATTTCCCATTTATCTCAATTAATTTTGGCTGGAAGCCTTTTTATTAGATATTAGAATGGCTACACTAGCTTACTTCGTAGATCCATTTTCTGGGAATATATATTTTTTCTAACCCTTTATCTGTCCTTGATGTTGAGACGTGCTTCTTGGATGCAGCAGAAGGGTGGATCTTGTTTTTTCATTTACTCTATTAGTCGTGTCTTTTTTATTGAGGAATTGAAATCACTGGTATTGAAAGATATGAAAGATCAATAATTATTGATTCCTGTCATTTTATTGTTGGTGGTAGGGGTGGCCTCTGTGTGTGTTTCCATTCTTCTGTTTTTATGGTGTGAGATTATTTATTTCCTAGCTTTCAAATGGTTATTAGCCTCCATAGGTCGGAATTTTTTTCTAGCCCCTTCTGTAGGTCTGGAATGTAAATAGATTTTAATTTTGGCTTTATTATGGAAATGTAGTTTTTATAAATCTACAGTAATTGAAAGTTTTGTTGGGTAGAGAAATCTGATATCAGTGGTCTCAGAGTTTGCAAGACATACGCACATGTCCTTCTGGCTTTTAGAGTCTCTATTGATAAGTCACGTCTAATTCTTATAGATCAGCTTTTATATATTACTTGGTCGTTTTTAAAAGTCTCTCCTTGTTCTATATGTTTAGTGTTTTGTTTTTACATGAATAGGGAGTTTCTTCTCTTATCCAATATATTTGGTGTTCTGTGTGCTTCTTGCACTTTAATAGACATCCCCTTATTTATATCAGGAATATTTTCTTTTATGATTGTGTTGAAAATATTTTCTGGGGCTTTGAGCTGGGATTTTTCTCCTTTCTCTATTCTTAGTATTCCTAGGACTGATATTTTCTTATAATCCCAGACTTCCTGGATGTATTATGTCAAGAGTTTTTCGGACTTACCATTTTTTTTCACAAATGTATCCATTTCTTCTATTGTATCTTCAATGCCTAAGATTCTCTTCCATCATATGTATTCTTTTGGTAAAACATGCCTCTGTAGTTTCTGCTAGAGTTTTCAAATTTTGCATTTTGAGAATTCTCTCATTTTGGATTTTAAAAATTGTTTTCATTTAAGTTTTTAGGTCTTAAACTGTTTTATTTGTTTTCTTCAACCATTTGTTTACATTTTCTTGGCTATCTTTAAGCAATTTATTTATTTCTTCCAATTATTTTGTTTGTTTACCTGGATTTCTTTAAGGGATTTATTCATTTCTTTATTAAAGATCTCTGTATTCTTTAAATGCTTTAAGGTCTTTTTCTTGTGTTTAATCTATGTTGGAATAGCCAGGACCTGCTGTGGTAGGATAGTTGGACTCTGTTGGAGACATATTGCCATGGCTATTGTTTGTGTTCTTGTGCTGTTGTCTAGGCATCTGGGTTTGGGATGGTTATAAATCTAGCTGCTGATGTCTGGTTTTGTTTGTGTTGGGTGAGCGTTTTGTTCCTTGGTTTCTCTTTCCTCTGAAATTTTGGAGAGTGTGACGACTGTGTGTTGCCTGTTTTCCTGGTCTGCTCAGCTGGTACGTTCACAGGGAATGCCTGCTGTTACTTTGGGCTAGGAGGTAGAGAAGAGTGGGGGAGGCAGGTTAGGAGGGAAGGGTCTGTGGAAACAGAGGACATGTGAGCAGGCAGGGGAGGAGGGCTTCAACGGGTGTTTCTTTCGGTGAATAGCTAGGGACAGGACTGAGGAACTGGGTCTGGGGGAGCAGAGCGAGGAAAAGGTCGGCGGCAGCCTACCTTATTTTCTTTTGACTAGGGTTTCTTTTCCTCTATGCTTGTTTCATGTAAGCTTAGAATTTTTAAACTTTCTCTGATTTCCTGTAGCTTGTGTGCATGGATTTTTTTATATTTAGCATGTTTTTGATTTAATTATTTTTTTCTTCTACATTTAAGACCTAAAATTCTCACTTCTATGTTTTTTTAATCTGTTGGTGAGGCTTGCTCTGTAAGTTTTACTTAAAATTCTAAGATTTTTTTTTTCCTAGTCTTAACTTAAATTTCAGTTTACTTTAGTGATTCTATTTTTTTGTTAAATTCTACCCTAATATTTTTAACTGTTGTCATTATTTTATTTAGTTGTGTTTTAGTTGTCTTCATTAAGCTAAGCTTTTATTCTTATCCACTTTAAGGTATTTGAGCATATTTATGATTTCTATTCTTGCTATTTTACAGCCTTTGTCTTGTGGTTGACTAAATTGCTTTTCTCAGGACCTACCACTATAAGAGGAGGCTGTTCATTTCCAGCCACTCAAACCCAAATAATTATACAGAAACTATATAATTACAACACTGTTTAGCCAATAGCTTATACATATTTCTAGCTAACTCTTACATCTTAAACTAACCCATTTCTATAAATCTATGAATCATAAAGAGGCTTTGACCTACCTATTAGATTCTGGCTGGCAGTTCGCATTTTTTTCCTTCAGCACTTACATGGCATCTCTTTGACTCTGCCTTCTTTTCTCCTCTATCTCTGCTTGGAATTTCTGCATTGCTCAATTCTGCCCTGTAATAGGCCCAAGCAACATCTTATTTCAATAACCAATAAGAGCAACACATATACAGAAGGACTTCCATTTCCCCTTTTCTGTCCAAAACCAGAGAGGCTTTAACTCTAACATTTAACAAGTTAAGGAAAATACTCTATCATCTATTCTATCTTTGTAAGTCTAAATTTTTATATCTAATTTATCTTTTATCATGACTAAGGAAAACTGTAACTATAACTATCTGCTCTTCAACTCCATCAAAGACCCCAGAAATATTTAATATTAATGACATAAACAGGAAGTGCATTGTAAGCAACTTCCAAAATGTAGAATTGACAGAGTCATCTTGCTTTCTGGACAGTCATCCAAAGTCCTGTAATGCTGGGTCATCCATCTTCAGCCTTTAGGCCCATGAAATCTGGCAGACTTTTCCATTAAGCAGGAAATTTGAAGACATTTTATGCCTCTTACGGGCAAAGTTCATCAATTTCTTTCTTCTGTGTCTTGCAGAGTGTCTTGCAGAAACTTTCAGGAATCAGGAAGCCTGAAGGTCTGGCTCACGTTTAGGCAAGTTAGCAGTCATTTTTTCTGTTGGTACTGCATGTCCAGTTCATACAACATTACATAAAGTAGTGCAGGAAAGAGCAGTTTCTTGCTCAAATGGTTAATGAACTCCATAAGGAGCCTCTTCATTGCCGATCTTCCTCTTAAAGTAATTGGTGCTACCAGTAGCACATGTGTCTCATTGTCATGAAAAGTCCTAAGTTCTTAAACATTTTAAATGCCATATTCTATAAGTCTTAAAAAATTTTGAAAAATCCCTTATCCATCTGAAATATATCTCCATAATTCTATAAAACCTAACTAACATAGCTACAAGCTTGACTAGACTATTAACTTTTATTTTTAATCATACATTGCAGTTTTAAATGAGCTGCACAAACACAATACCTTAATCAAGAGCAGAAACAAACATATAACAAAATTGACCTTAAATTTGTATCAATTAAAAAAATAAAAAAAAACAAATTTGTATCAATAAACCAAAATCCATACCAATGCGAAGTATTCATCTCTACATCATATCTCCATTTAAATGTAAACAAACATTTATAAACAATCATTTAAGGAATTTGGATGTTGTGCTCTAGACTACTTCCTAATGATTGGAGGTGCTGTTAATCAGAACTTTCATGGAGTATCCTGTGTGGTAGGGCCATTTCAGCCAGCAGTCCTAAAGCTGTCATGGATGTTGAATAATCTGGGTCATTGCTTCAGGGGGTCTTGTTTGCTCAGACCATATTAGCCTGGAAGGAATCCACAGGTTTTCATCTTCTATGGAAACAAAAGCAGAACCTCTTTTCTAAAGCAACATATCCTTAGACTCAAATTTTGAAGTCAAGATACCATTAAAACATTTGTGTAGATTTAGCTTAGCAGCACATACAATGGAATGTCTCTCTGTACTTAGCTAACTCACAGTCAAAATTTCAAAGAAAACACAAAAATATATATAATCCAGACTCTCTGTATATTTTTTATCTTTATGTGGCTTATTTTTCTTTATTCTTTTAATCTATGACTGTCTGTACTCTGTCTCTTTAAAAACTTTGGTTTATTTTTTAGAACTATTTGTTTCCTTTTATAAATGTCTATACTCTTTTTCATATCTCTCTATTAAACCTGCATACATTTTTAAAACACACTGTAACTTGTTCAGATGTTTATTTCTTCCTGAATCTGTCTTTATTCCATATCTGTAATAATTTTCTCATCAGGAGTGCTTTTAAAATGGTAAGCAACTTGGTTGCAGCAGCCTTGGATGCTGGTTCAACCTCTTTCAGTCTTTTAATATGGCAGAGGTACCTTTACCTTCATCTCTAGAACTGTTGTCATTTAGAGGAGACATTTTATCTTGATCATTCATGTTTGTATTTTAACATATTAATTATAAAAGCACAGGAAAATGACATAAAGGCAATTGGGGAAATTTTGAAAAGTTTAAGCCTATACATAATAGACAGAGAGGAGAAAAAACCCTAATCATCAGAAAATAATGGAATTTGGGTATTTAGAGTTATATTTGGTGTCTCTTGGTGTAAATAATTGGTCTTGTCCTTGTTGAGTGGGTGTTTTATTGTCTGTTTTTTTTTCTAATCTCGGTCCTAACCAAATGTCACAGTTGTGAGTTTTCTGAGCCCCACAGAAGAGTGATATCTGTTGGGTCCCTGGTAGAAAAAAGTTCTGTGTACCAGACATATATTTGGGGTATGGGTATATTATTTTCAGTTATTACAATAGATTTTACCTTCTGGGTTTTTAGGTGACTAAGTTCTTCAAATTTAACCTCAAAAAAATGGTCTCTCTGAGTGAAAGATCTGAAAGAAGAAGCTATTCTGTAGATTGACAGGGAATCACAAAAGGAGTGATGACAAATTAGAGGGAAAGGCTTAAAAGAGCCACCGGGGAGAACTAGGAAGACCTTGTTAGTCTTTTCTGATTAGTTTTGTTTTGAAGACTGTTTTTAAAAACAATAAATAGCTATACTTGCTTGATTCTTGGTCACAAGTGCTTGGTTGTGATGGAGTGGCTGGGAAGAGTATGATCCTGTGTCCGGCTGAAACATAAGTAAGTCTGTAGAGATGGAATAGAGGAAAATCCTTCATCTTCTGTGATAGAGATTGGTTCTGTAGGTTCATAGAATCATAAAAGAATGGACATGGGATGAAAGGAAAGACTCAAGAGGCTGCCATATAGTATTAAAAGGAAACCAAGTCAGCACCAAAGCCCAAGTCATCCACAATATATTTATTTTTGTTTAATATTAACATACATTCAAGTGGACATAGCATACTTTCTTTTAGTTTACAAAAAACATATAGTTACTTCCTCCCTTTAGAATTATTGATTACTAACAAACTGCTTAGGAATTAAAACTGACTTTCTACTTCTGACTGTTTCCAGCATTGTTACAGAAGAAAAACAAAAACAAAAAGATTAAAAAGCAAACAAACAAAAAAACATAATTGTTTAAATTTCTCTCCACACAGATGGACTATAAATTTATGGATAAAAGTCTTTTCTGTGGTGTAATGATCCTCCATAGATATTTAGTATGATTTTTCAGTTATTGCAATAGATTTTTACCTTCTGAGTTTTTAAATAACTGAGTTCTCCAAATATAAACAAACTGTACTCTCTCTGAGTGGAGGCTCTGGGAGAAGATTTTGGGGAAATAAGTAGGTGAATGAATTTGATCAAAACACATTGTACACATGTTTGAAATTCTCAAAGTTTTAAAAGTGCATACTTAGCAAAACTCCCTCTGACAAGTAAAGTAATAGGCATATGCAAAGTTAATTAGCTCAATTAGCCACACATAAATATATGTACATTAAAAATACTATACTGCATTTCACTCTTTTTTATACTATTTATAAGTGGTATTTTCTTAATTTTTTGGCATAGTTTATTGTTTTTATATATATAAATGAATCCTTTTAAAATGCTGATTCTTAATTCACAACTTTAATTAATGTGTTTATATTTTTATTGTTTCTGTTTTGTAATTTTATAAGTTTATCTCTTTAAAAAAATAAAGACTAAGAAAATAATACCCTTATCCCCCAGTATTTATGGATGAGAAGAGACCAGCCGTCTTCTGGACAAGTCCTTGTTCCAAGTTGCTAGTTTATTGCCTGTCATGAAGTTATTTTTTTAACCAATTCATTATCACAGATGTTCACCATAAACATTAAATGAATTTGTGATGTGCTATATGCTGTCAAGTCCTTTGACTTGAGGGCTTGTTATTCATCACAATAACATATATCTCATAGATACCATTTTCTTTTCCACATAAAAGTATGAGGACTTTTGCTTGTGTTCTATCTTTGTTTTCTCCAGAGCATGCTGTTTGTGGTATACATCACA
The DNA here is from genome assembly GCA_001685075.1 of Bramus lutescens. Classification (NCBI taxonomy): domain Eukaryota; kingdom Metazoa; phylum Chordata; class Mammalia; order Rodentia; family Cricetidae; genus Bramus; species Bramus lutescens. The sequence continues at coordinate 32,445 of LOEQ01005648.1, forward strand.
TGCTGTGATGATTAATCAAACATGAAAGTATTTTCCTTTTCCTCTGACTTTGTGGAAAAAGTTTCTTTGCTGAGGGTGTTTTGATAGCTTATTTGTTGATTTGATAAACCACTGAATAAAAACAACCTGTGGGAGGGAAGGTTTACTTTTCACAAGTAAGTGTCCATTGAGAGAAAAAAAAATAAAGCCCTACACTAAGGGACTCCAAGACAGGATCCTGGAGGATAGAACTGAAGTAAAGATCACAGGAATCAACACTATTTAATGGCTTGCTTCCACTAATGTGTCCACCTGTCCAGGGAGGGCACTGCTCTCATTAGGATAGTCCCTCTTATATAAAACATCAATCAAGAAAATTCCACATAAACTGACCATTGTCCAATCCCAAAGAACCTATTTCGAAACTGAGGTTCATTTAGTTTATATCCAGTTGGCAAAAGCTAACCAGCATAGGAGACCATCTTTTTACTCATGTTTAGCCATGGCATTTTATAAGATAAAGCAGCATAAGAATGTTTACTGTCATAACTGAAGAGATTAGTTGCCATAAACACTAAGAAATATATTAAGCTTGCTATCTTACAGGTTTCAACTAGCCTAGCGAAGGCCATTGATAACCATGGCACTATCTCCTATTTAGCCACTAAAGAATCTCTAGAACCTGACAGTAATTGTTTTAGAATATCATCAAAGGTATCATCTCCACAAGTCTCTACTAACAAAGGTGATTATGTAGCTTAAAGTCAGTGCAAAGAACTCTGAAACATTTCATGTTCAATGATCTGTTGATACAGGGCTTGAAATACTGACCAAAACCATACTCTTTCACAGTGATGGCAAATAGAACTAAGACGTCACAGTTTTCCTTATTGAGAAGGTTTTCTTCTCTGATCTGTAGTTAACACCCACTATATTCATCCCTACTAGCACATCAATATTGACTCTTGAGATAAAAACAATATTGTATTTCATATTTTACATGCAAAATAATTTTATGATGAAAATTAACATTTAATAAAAGTGTTTCAGTCTTTTGGGAGCTACTACAACAAAATAGCATTAGAATAGTGATCTATAAACAATGGAAAAATGTTTCTGATACTTTAGAGGTTGGTAAATGTAATATGAAGACACAAGCAGAGTGAATGTTCAGTGAAGATTGTGTGCTTAGCACTGTATAAGAACATTATTCTTGTTTGTTAATCCATACACTCATTGCTAATTACACAGCCTTGCTTTTTGATGCCATTTTATCAGGAAATGTAGTGTCAGAAGTGACAGATAAACAACTATTTACTCTTACAGCAATGAAGTTTCCCTTCATTACACAGATTTTATGAGTTGATCAGAAACATAGATATCCTAAGAGAGTAGTACATTTACTTTGCAAAGGGACATACAAAAAAATCTTTTAAAGATTGTAAAATGCAGAATATTTCAATCCTAGTGCATGTAATGAACAGTCAAGGACAATCAGGAAAATATACAATGGCCATTGTTTTCAATGGAATTCTAGTTGTAAAATAAGTAGGAAGTATGACTAAGGGCAAAAGCTATAGTGAATTGACACTTTAGGTGGCGGACAGAAGAAATTTTAGAATTTCAATGGACATTTGAAATAAAGATGTAGCCATAGCTTTTGGAACTTAAGTTAATTACCAGAGACTCTTTATAAAATGTAGAATTATCTAGTGAATTGAAATTAGTCTCATTGTAAGGTTGAAATTAGAGAAATGGTTCTTGTACATTCACCATTAAGAAAAAGTTTACAGAACATAAAATTTTGAAGTAATAGCAAAATGAGAATTGTGATAATAAAAAACCTTTTTATAGGTTTTGCCTCCCAGAAGAAGTTCTATTTATATATTTGTTGAAAATATATAATTTCCCCCTGAGTATTTTATTAATGTCATAGGATTGTCTTAAATTTGCAAGCTGAGTATTGTTAAGTTCACACCTTCTGACTTTCCTTTTTCCTTTTACAAACATCAAAAATCTGTTTTCCAGAGCAGAAAGGTCTGCCCTACAGGCACGTTCAGGACGCTGTTGTGGTATACATGATATAGTATCTATCTTTCCTAATATTGTCCTGTCTGGATTTGAAGGGAAGAGAAGGTTCATAATTTCTTGATATTTTATCTGTCTGTCTGTCTGTCTGTCTGTCTGTCTGTCTGTCTGTCTGTCTGTCTGTCTGTCTGTCTCTGTCTGTCCCTTTCAAGATCTATGAAACTACATAGAGTAATACAACTCTTCTGATTGTTTTCCCACTCCAAGAACCAACCCTGGCTTCCCAATGCTGAGAAGACCTCTCTCTTTATGAAGTTCATGCTGAATTATTAATGTGTGCTACCTTTTATGTTAAATTACAACTATTTGTTTTATTGTAGAAGAAACAATAGTAAAAATCTGTTTATCATATTTACCCTGTTTTATTTGTTCTTAGTATCAGTAGGGAAAAGATTTCTAATAATCTGTGAATGTCCTTTCTGTACACAAAAAGAAATACAGCCTAAATTTTGTCACAGTAATCAACTAGATTATGAGCTTTTTTTAATTTTGTAACAGTGAGGTTCAAGCAACTCTTTTCCTTTTCTTCATGTATCAAAAAACGATAAATGTAATCTCTGTTTTTCTATTCCTTTCCTTCTTCATGCTTCAGCTATTTCACAGTATAAATATGAAAAGAATAAATAAATGACCCACAAGTTGGCTGTACATTTTTGTATCAATGGCAGCATATCCTTTCTCAAAAAACACGTTGTGATCATAAAAACAATCTATTAGTTCAGAATTATAGAGAGCAATATGCAGATGACTCCCTCACAGAAATTTGGTCTGCTTCTGTTTCCTCCACAAAAGGTCTGAAGCTCAAGATTGTATTAAGACAAGGTTATAAAATAGATAAAGAAAATACAGGAATTTCCAAGCCCCAGTTTCTTTAATATCACTGAACCCAAGAAACTTAGCCTTTCATTTTCTGAATCTTTATTTAAACTCTCTCATAAAAAGAATTTTTGGAAATATTGGAATTAAATATAATCTTCTAACCCTAGTATACGACTTGGGCGGAATTTCCTTCACCCTTTCTTTTCCTCTCCCTCCTACCAGTCTTATTTCCATGGCTGATACTTGCCCTCCTACTAGCATTTAAGTAGCAAGGATTATATGTAGTGCCTATTAATAATACACAGAACATGAAGATTTTCTCATTTAGTTTACAAGATGATACCAATTAGGCATCATTAACCCTATTTTTGCAAAATGGGGGAAAAAGAAAGAGCCACCACCATGGATCATTTCCATTCATTGGAAAGTTTAGGCCCTTTATCTTTTACAAGATTTAAGTAAAATAGAAGTGCTCCCATAACACAGAAGGCATGGTTTTAGAATTAATCCACATATATATCTTAATTATTGATAAAATGTGAACTCCTTCAGTGCAGATATTTTGTATTTCTCTATGTTCACAACATCTAGCCTGGTGTGTGGTCCACAGTATGCAGTTAGCAAACAAAAAGGTAAAGAATATGTGATTTGAAAGTGGGGAGTAAAAAAAACTGGTATTTTTAATACTTTCTTAAATGAAAAAGGAATAGGTAAATTAGACTGAACGTATGTAAATCATTTAACGAACCATTTCTAGGAGGATAATATTTAGGCATATTTTAATCTTTGTACCAGAAAGTAGGTAGATTTTATTCTAATATTCTATTCTAAAGCTTAAATGTACCTTTTTAAAAATAACCTCAGTATGCAATTATATTCATAGAAAGATAATTTTTATTTTATGTAGCCAAATGAAAAATATTGGAGTACAGTATAAACAAAATACTGGGGGTTGGTTTTTTGTTTTTTTTTTTGTTGTTGTTGTTGTTGGTTGTTGTTGTTTTAGTTTTTCTCATGAAGCAGCCTAGAGATTAGAAAACCCCCTGAAACCATTCAGAGTAAGGGGAAGGAACAAAAATAAAAACAGCAACAAAATAAACTGTGAAATTAAAGGGTTTTGGTTATCATTGACATTCAAATGCTGCTTTTCCTCAACAAATATTAACTCAGTATTTTGTCTAAAAGGAAATAGGCCATCTTATGTATGCATGTCAGGATGTGAGTGTACATGTGTGCACAGGCTTGCTGGTAATTAGCACGAAGTTTGACAATTTTCATGGAATATATAAAATATTTATTTTACCTAAAAAATGCAAGAGTCACATCTTCAAGATGACAAACTAGGAAGCCCCATTGTTTCATCTCATGTGCAAATTAAATAAATAGCAAAATAGAGACCAATCCCCTGTAAGAGAAATCCACGAACAAGTTCAGAGATTCTATTCCCAGCACAGTTGAAAATAATTTACCTGCATATCCAAGTGGGGAAAGTTGAGTCTCTAATACCTTAAAACCTTACTATTGGTAAGGACACACCAACTTCCAGACTCTCTCTGATGATGCAGAGATATGTAATGTACTTAAAACATCTCACATTTTTTTGTGTTTCTCCCAAGGGAGTAGTTGCTCTATCTCCTTGGAGTCCAGCAATTGAAAGTGAGCCTTAAATGAGTTTAGACCACTTTTTAATGGACACTCTCCCTTTGTCTAATTAAGCACTAATAGGAAATATTGTCCAGTTGTTCATTTCTCCCGAAAGGCTTACAGTATTAATATTATTATTTTGGCTGCTGCGCTACCTTTGCTCTTTAATTAGATTTCATGTTGGAGTGTCATGTACTAGGACATGTAAGAATTTTGACAGCCTAAGTATGTTGAGAAACACCACTTGTCTGCTCTCCTCAACCCAGGTTATTCACAAAATTAAACCAAATCTCTATCACTTCTCTGGGAGGACTTAGCTTACTTATTGGGCATCCCAATTTTTAAAGCCCCACTTAAAGACTTATTCGTGCTGGGATGGAAGAAGGCTAATTATCTGCCAGTTACAACAACAAAGATTAAAAAAAAGAACTGAGCCAGTTGTTCCCTCCTTTTCAGTGACTGTTTCTCCCAACTCAGTTCAGATCAAGTAGACAAATCACTCTACTCCCAGTTTCTAACTAGAAAGGGTTTGAGTGCACGCCTCATGTTCCATCCTTCCCAGCTACTGTCATCTATCAAGCTGCTAAATAGTCCACATCTGGAAGCTGATGGGGCAGGTGATTAGTAGTCCTCTGAGATGCTAAATGGGTGAGTAAGAACTTCCACAGATGCCCTGCCCTGGGCTTGCTCCAATGTTAGAATGCCATTTAGCTTTCAGTACTACTGAGACCTGACATCTGCTGCAATTGCAAATGTAAAATAGAGTGCCATCTGAAAAAAAATATGCACATTTGTCAATATATCTTCATAGCATGGAACAAGCATGTGAAAATGTAAGCTTTAGAACACCATACGAACATGGGAAAAAGATATGAGTAGTAAATATGCAGAACTATGTGTTGTATATCAGATTATTCCAATTGAGAGTGCCCTACATCAACTTCTTATCTTTGGCAGATGGAATGGCCCTTTGGATGGTCTGATGGCAAAAATATGAATGAATAACAAGAAACAAAAAAATGTGGAGGTGATCTACGAAAGGATATTTGCCAAAAACCTCAATGACAATTATTGAATTTCATGTTAAAACCTACTGTTTGGTTTATTCCACAGAACAAGCATTCAACCAGACATTAGACACTTTTTTAATGTAGAGTAATTTTTTATAAAACATCATAAAGAAGAAAGTGTGTATATGATCATCAGCCAATATAATTTTGCTGAATCCTAATAATATGGTCATATAAGTGTGGGTGACATGTGCTTTATAAAGAAATTAAAGCTCTGATTGTGACATAAAGAGATCACAATATCTCTCTTAAGAATGAGTTACATTTGATAGCAAATTTTCTTGGGAAAGTCAAGTTTTTTTATGCTAGACAACCTAGCTTCTCATTAATATTGTCCTGGGAACAATTTTTATTTCATTCTTCATTTTTCATATGGTAGACATGTAAGTGTGTGTGTGTACACATGTATACATATGCATGCATTTTATTTTTCCTTTTTTATTGTTTTTATTGAGTTATACATTTCTCTTCACTTGCCTGCTTTCCTACCGCTTTCCTTTCTACACTCTCCCACAATCCCTATGCTCCGAATTTACTCAGGAGATCTCATCTTTTTCTGCTTCTCATGTACATTATATTTCTGTATGTGTCTCTTAGGGTCCTCTATAAGTTCTCTAGGATTGTGAATTGTAGGCTGTTTTTTCTTTACTTTATGTCCAAAAGCCACTTATGAGTGAGTACATATTATATTTGTCTTTCTGGGTCTGAGTTACCTCACTCAATATGATGTTCTCTAAATCCATCCATTTGCTGCAAATTTCAAGATGTCATCATTTTTTCTTCTGTGTAGTGCTCCTTGTGCAAATGTAACACATATTCTTATTCAGTCCTTCAGTAAAAGTGCATTGAGGTTTTTTTTAAGGTTCTGGCTATGACAAACAATGCTGCTATGAACATTGTTTAGGACATGTCATTGCGGTACGATTGAACATCCTTTGGGTGTGTACCTAAACGTGGTATTGCTGGAGCTTGCATTGTTTCCTGATTTTCTGTGAAAACTACATACTGATTTCCAAAGTGGCTGTACCAGTTTGCACTCCCACCAGCAATGGAGAAGCATTCCCTTTATCTTACATCCTCTCCAGCAAAAGCTGTCATCAGTGTTTTTGATCTTGGCCATTCTTATTGGTGAAACATGGAATCTCAGAGTTGTTTTGATTTGCATTTCTCCGATGGCTAATGATGGGCTTTTCCTTAAGTGTCATTTTAGATACCTCTGGTGAGAGTTCTCTGTTTGGATCTGTACCCCATTTTTATTGGATTATTTGCTCTTTTGATGACCAATATCTTAAGCTCTTTGTATATTTTGTTATCAGCCCTCTGTCCAAGGAGGCATCACAATACCTGACTTCAAACTCTACTATAGAGCTACAGTACTGAAAACAGCCTGATATTGGCATAAAAACATACAGGAGGACCAATGAAACTGTATTAAGACCCAGATATCAATCCAGACACCTTTAAACACCTGATTTTTGACAAATAAGCGAAAAAATATAAAATGGAAAAAAGAAAGCATATTCAATAAGTGGTGCTGGCATAACTGGATATCAGCATGTAGAAGAACAAAACAGATCCATATCTATTGCCATGCACAAAACTCAAGGCCAAATGTACCAAAGACCTCAACATAAAACCAACCACACTGAACCTGAACCGTATAGAAGAGAAAGTGGGAAGTACACTAGAATGCATTGCGCAGAAGACTACATCCTAAATATAACCCCAGTAGCACAGGTACTGAGAGCAACAATAAATAAATGGGACCTCCTGAAACTGAAACTGAGAAGCTTCTATAAAGCAAAAAAACACGGTCAACATGACAAAACGGAAACGTACAGAATGGGAAAAGATCGTCACCAACCCCACTTCAGACAGAGGACTGATCTCCAATATAGATGGAGAGTAGACTCTTTAGACAAAATCTAATCTCGTTTGTGTGAGCACCATTAGGAACAGAACAATGGACACAACAAAAACATTGGAGGTCATGCCATGGTGATGTGGACCCAGGACCATGGGACACCTATCACTTGGAATATTAAAAATGGGAGTATACTCAAATACCCTCTTCTGGTAGAAGCAGAAATGGGATATCCTGCAACACTTGGAAGATCATATTTAATGGGAAAAAATCAGATAAAATATGACAAGTTAATTTCTATAATTTATATGGAATCATTTTCTGTCTTAACATTTAAAAATATTTCAGATGCTATTAGTTTGTATAGGACAGTTGAATTTGGTAAACTATCAGAAAAACAGATTATTGGACAACATCTTAATAAACTAAATCATACTTTAAAGTCCATGCTTTCCTTATGAGTATGAGTTCATGGTCATTGAAATATTAATTATTCTAAAGAACTTACGTTTTTATTATTCTTCACAATCCCTTTACTAGGTGTCTTTTTAAAAGACACACATAAAAGAAAGCCTTTCAAAGCAAATTTTGACTTTTAGATATTTACTTTTGCCCCAGTAGAATTTCTGTGTGACTTTCTAAAATATTTTACTTTTATGCTATGAAATACTTTTTTTTAATTATTAGTTCAAATATATATTTTTCAGATGCATTTCAGATTATTTATCTTTTAATAAGCTTGAATGAAATGATGTAAGTGATTTCGGGAATAAAATTTTAAGACAATATTAATAACAGAAAAGATTGTGTTCTCAGATCTACCCCATTGTGTCCTCAGGGTACCCAGCAAATACTGAATATTCTAAGCTAATGGTGTTCATAAACATAATTATCTTGATAAGCTACCATTATTTTTCTAAATGTCCATGTACTTCACCACCATCATAAGAATGCAAGCATGTGAAAGAATTTCATTCTTCTCTATCTGGGAATGACTGATAGTCTGAACTACATAAAGAACTAACTTCGCTCATTCCAGAAATTAAAAATTCTGCATACATTGTCAAGAAAACTTTGAGCATTGACTAAAACATGATTTAGTTACAGCCCAGTTGTTCCTTTCCACTATTTAATTTACTTCAATTATGTCACTTGCATTAAGGTAAATAGTGTAATTTATTAAAAATGTCAAACTTCACATTTCACTTCCTTGATTGATTGCAGCTATTTGGAAACCATGGCATTGTACACAGTTCCATGTCTCAGCAAACACCACAGCTTGCAGCACTTTTACTCTCTTCAGTCTTTATTTTGTACTAAGCCAGTGACATTTTAATATATTTCCTGTTTATCTACATACCCATGCTTTATTTTTAAAGTTCAACAGATTCTGTTTTTTTAAAGCCATTGTTTCCTTGACCTCAGTATTTCTAGTATTCTTTTCTGATTAAGTATATATTAAATTACTCAAAGTAGCCGTTTTTGACTCAGGATTTCATTTACTGACAAACATAAAATGTAAGGAGACAAAGGAAGCAAAGTCCAGCAGGAGTTGTAGCAAACACTACTCTGTGAATTCTCCATGATCTAACGTGAGGTTATTTCTAAGAAAATATAATTATTATATAGTCCAAAAATAATACCAAGACTATGGGTAATATTTTATGAATGATAAATGACAATAGAAACTTGTTCTGTTGTGTACAATCCAATTTATAGAAGATATAAGGCACACAAGCATTAGTGACCCAGTGGCCCAACATACAGAAATCCACATACTTCATACTTTATAGCAATAACTGGATATTTTTGTGACTATAAAATCATAAATGCTTATAATATTGTTCATATATTTTCAATTTTATGTTTTTATTTGGGCTCTTACTATGTGGCTCAGCAAGGCTGTAACTTGCAGTCCTCTATGTCTGCCTTTGCATCTTCAGGCCTGGCTTATAAAATATTGCTTAGTTCAAGCATTCTATATATGTTTGAGCAGACTATTGCAATTGCCATAAAATACACCATTTACAGATGAAAGTGAACTACATAGAATAACTGAAAATATTTCTGTATGTTAACCTTCTAAATAGACCTGAGGAAGTTTCACAGAGGGAAACGTTTGAATCCATTTATTAGTGTTTTTTTCTATCTGCATACGACACTCATATAAATATTTTAACTAACAAATAATTATTAGAAACTTGAAATTGGTTGGTTTTTATCAATTTCCTAAGAGGTTACTGTCATAGCAAAAATACCTTTAAAGATGATTATTTAGCCCAGTCAATCCTAAGACTTCTGGCAACGTGAAATTACCCTTATCTAGGATTCATCATTTAGATGAATTATCTCCAGTTGGTGTTCTTCCGTGATTTTTTATCTAGGAAAGTCTTTGATTAAGAAAAATGAGGTAAGATTAAAAGATAAAATTTGTTCTCATTATCTCAGATAGTGTCTTCCTCATTTTCCGAAATCAAACCTAAGGCAGGCACTCTGAGTTTCTTTACTCTTGTACTCTCCTCAGTGTTTTCCCTTTTGCCTGGGGAAGAGAAAATAAATGATCCAAATTTCCTCTGCTCATATGGTTTCCAGGAGTGAAAAGGTCCATTAGATTTGATTTTCTAGTCACAGGGACTGGAAGCTTAAATCTCTGTCATCTAAGAAGTATTCTGGCCCTGCTGTTCTTCTAGCTCCTACTCCTTGCCGGCCTGACTTCCATATTTAGGGTTTGGAAAAGCTGTAACCATGTTAATTTTCACATGGATAAAGATAAATTATAAAAATCACAATATATAGGAAGTAGAGTGCATATTTGAGGACCCCTCATCTATGTAAATAGATTCCATGTGGATAGATTAGCTATGGTAATTTTTCAAGCATTCTGTTCCTCAAAAACCCTCTGTGGACCTGCAGCAGTGAACAGTTCCTTTTAAAAAGTGAAAAAATGGAAAAGAAATGGAGGGATAAGACACTACATATGAGAATCCCTGGCTAGAATGGAACCCTCAAAAAAGGAAGATGAATTAGAACTGCTATCAAGAGCTCTTATTTCACTAAAAAGTGTGTCGAGGGTTGACTGTAGTAGTAAAGAAGCCCTAGTCTGTGGGGCTTTGCTAGTTTCAAGCTCTCGCTTGACCATCTGTCCCCCTCAGTTCTACTAGTATGACTCAATGCGGGAAGAATCCCTGTGAGTCTTCAGATCCTCTCACTGTCATGGTGATATCAACTACATCACATCATTTCAACATAGGAATGTGACGTGTTTAAGCCTACCTAAGCTGCAGTGTAAGGGCATTGAAGGAACAACTGTGACTATACAAAATTTGCTGACTCACAAAATCTTCATTATTACCATCCCACCTGTAAACTTCTGGAGTGGGTTCAGTTGTTTGTTTGGTTTTGCTTTATTTTTGTCTAAAAATCCTATCTAATGTGAGAACAATAAAATGGAAATTTACTTACTCCTTTTTCCTCATTGAGGAATGATAGGTCCGTTTTACTAAACAGTAAAGATTTTCATCTAGAAATGTTTTAACCATACATGTATGCCTGTGAAGACACATAGTGAGGAAGTGACGATAGGAGGCTAGGATAAAGGGAGGGGAGAGAAGGACGAGCAGACACAGGAGGTGAAAGGGGAAAATGTTATATCAGCTACTTTGAGATTCCTAAAAACTTCAGGGGGAGAAATTTTCTAAGGTGTACGTAACTAATGGTAGTAATTTTGGGATTTAAATAGCAGGCTCATATATTTGAATGCTTGATCACCAGGGAGTGGCACATTTGAAAGGGATCAATAGGTCTGCCTTGGAGGAAGTGTGTCACTGGAGGTAGGATTTGAGATTTCAAAAGCCCACACTAGCCCCACTGTTTTTTTTTTCACTGTCTTTGCAAAGGGACGTAGGTCTCAGCTTCTGCTCCAGTGCCTATCTGCATGCTGCCATACTCCTCAACATGGTGATAATGGACTAAACTTCTGAAAATGTCACAAGTTACCAGATTAAATACATTCTTTTATAAGAATTGACTTGGTCACAATGTCTCTTCTTAGCAATAGAACTGTGACTAAGATAGTCTTCAAGGCCAAGGGACATATGGAAGGTCATTGAGATAAGATATTCAAGCATGGTAAAATGAGACGGGATATTCATTTATTTTGGGTAGTCTTTTTTATATTTCTGTGTTTTATTTTATTATTGTTGTTGTTGCTATTTAATTGAAGTCCTATATGTCATGGACTTCCTATTGTAATGCAATCTACAGTTTCTCAGTGCATCCATAATGTTCTGGAAGCTCCAGTTCAAGCACCTAGCATTCACTAGTAGAATGCTTTGCCTGGCCACAGGATAATCAGGCAGTGATCAAATATATGGGACCAAAATACTCAATTGGGAAAGAAATTTTTATAGATGGGACAATTCAAGAAGGCCATGGGTGAGACAAAAAGGCTTATGGTATAATTATTTAATGATGAAAGGAGTTAACAGGATACATATAAACTTTCCTCATTAACTTTCTGAGTTTATATACAAAGTTTCTTTAACACAAAGCATCCATCTTCTGTAGCATTGCAGTGATGGGTAGAGGAGAGGAAATGACCAAAATTTGTTCCCATGATCATTGAAATTAAGTCAGAGACCCACAACTAGTCAATATGACCAGAGTAAGAGATTTGTGAGTGCTCAGCCCTAAATGAGAACTGTATAACAAATAATCTAGGGGGGAGGGTGACTGAAAGACTGTAGATAGATGACATCAAGAAACTAGAGTTTTCCAGACCAACCGTGCAGATGTACATTTGAACTCATAGAAATTTTGGCAACATGAATACAACTTGAAGATTGAGTCTAGCAAAATCCTGGCATGAAAGAGGGGAGATGATCCTGAAGCCTTGCTTACCCCTAGTGGAAAACTATTGGAATTTGATCACTTCTGGGTAGGAAAAGTCAGTTATCTTCGATGGTGGGACACATGCTCTAAGGACCACACTTCAGGAAAGGCCCTGTACCCAGAAGAAACCAGTGAGCTGGACCCAAAGTTTTTAAGGGGTGGAGAGAGAGAGAGAGAGAGAGAGAG
>LOEQ01005648.1:45032-59467 GCA_001685075.1 Bramus lutescens
AGACTTTGGAAGGAGTTGTAAGGAGAAAGAAGATGAATGTGACCAAAATTCATTGTGTGAATTAATAAAAACATTATTTTTTAAAGCAATGAATAATTATCCCCTGTCTCTCAATGTACAACCAAGATCAAGATCATTACATGAAAACTTGATTATTGAGTAGACTGAGAGAAATTTCAATACATTTCTCTCCTTTTTTGCATCTTAAAACAATGTCCAGAGAATACTCTTATGCTAACTTTTTATTTGCAAAATGAAAGAAACAAAGATGTCTGTATACCATGTAGACCTTACTTCCAACGATAAACAGAGAACAGTAATAAACTATAGTGATGAAAGGGAATGATTGGGTTGGGGTCTTTTGTGTCTTACTAGCTCCATAGCAGAAAAAGAAAATATAATTAAACAGAACCCCAATATGTAACATTTCTTCTACTTTGAAAGTTTTAGCCCAGAAAGATTCAGTGCATCACATGAGAGATCGAGAGTTCTTAAAAGCTAAGGTTTGGTATTAGCTTTTCACTAAGGAGCTTTCTCAGTTTCCCTGACTTCTTTCACAGTGTGGTTCTTCTTGCTCATCTAACAATCTATTGTGATCAGTTTTTACAGAGAGCAGTTTCGTTAAATCAACAAGCAGCCTACAACTGCCGGCCATGACTATTTTGAAGTGAGACTTTTGATGTATAGCAATTTCCTCTGAGTTTAAACTCCTTTTGGGGAGAAGCTCATTAGATGTAAGGTGTTGAAAGGGAGGTGAAATTGGGAAGTGCTAAGGAGAGCTGAAATAACAGTATTTTCTAAGGGAAAGTGAAACATTATATTCTGCAGGGAAGCTCACAAAGTTCAGGAGGCAAACACTCTGAAGGCTTCAGCAAGTCCCTGAGACTGAGCAGATACATTAGGCCCCTCCCTTTTCAGAAAGATATAAGCATTAGGACTGATGAGAGACACTCTCAGACAAGCTGGGCTGCCTAGAAGATGATCAAACTAGCTGAGCTAACTGAAAGAGACAGAGGTTAGTCAAACAGACTGTGAGACGACCTAAGTGAGCTGGAAAGTTCTCTCCAAGCGGTTCATCTGCCATTAGGCTGTAGGGTGAAAGGGCCTAGGAAAGAACACTGAGATCCTATCTTATTCCAAAGGCTAGAATCAAGGAAAAGAACACCCTGCCCCTGACTTGACTCAGAGATCAGAGCCAGTTAAAGAACACCCAGACCCTGACTTGACCCTGAGACCAGGGCCAGGGGAAAGAACACTCTGATCCTGACTTGACCCTGAGGCCACAGCAAAGAAAAAAGAAAAGACTTGACATGAATAGGGAGACCAGAGTCAAAAAACAAAATTCCACCAGTCCATGAGCTTGCCCCAAGATTAGGCCATAAATCTACTAATCCCATATCACCCTGGAAAGATCTGCCTCACAAGGTACCTATGTAAAGCCTGCCTTCTGCTCAGTTCCCTGTTGTTTCTCACCTGAGCAGAGGCAGCCAACCTCCCAGGCTTTTCCCAGCAAATCTTTTGTGTAAGGCTTGCTGTACAATGTGACTTTGTGGTAGTCCTTGACTTCCAGCTGGCATGATCCCTTTCCCTTCTGCACTCTGTACCTCTAGCTTTATGAGCTGTCATCCATTCTGGGGTAGGATAGAATTTTGTTGTGATAGAACCATCTTGAATCATTTATTCCCCTGAAAGTAACCCCTCACTTCATTCCCGTAAGTAACTCTAAGAAGAATCATTGATTCTTGGGACTTTGATGGCTTCCCTCCTTTGGTCTGCATGGTACTCCTCTATGGGCCGAGCAGACATTTGCTTTTGCATTCCCAGGAATCTTGTCACACAATAACTGTTATCTCAAAAGTTTTTTTTTCCTTTGAGTAGACAAATTCATACTGATAGGGTAAGGATACAGAAAGTCAAAAATTAGTATTTTGTTCCTGACAATAAAAGAACTCTAGCATTTTGAGGGTAAGGGGCTTTATTTTCTGATTTATTCATAGTTAACTAAACATATAACAGACTAATAATAGAAGATTCTGATAAAGGCTTTCTACTAATATGTGGAAAAAATATATTCTTTCTTGCCATTAACATAATCAAGGCTTTCATGTGAGAAAAAGCAAATAAAAAACAATGAACATTTTGAAAATATGAGGATTAAATACTGAGAAAGTAAAACAGCTGGAAAAAATTCTTTAAAAATTGTTCTCTTATATTTTTGGTTGTAAACCTAGCCTTTAACAGCTTACCTATAAACACAATAGGGGACATTTCTTTACAGACAAGAGAGGCCAGAGGACAGAAGTCTATGGATACCAAATATTCTCCACTGGAAAAGGTTGTAGCCCAGGCTGAGCTGTCTACAAGGAAGAACTACTGTTTTCCCACCCTTTTCCAACCAAATATGGAATGAGAGTTTTAAAAGTCATAGTCAACAGAAGAAAATGAAATCATATAAACACACAAGACACATACTTTAAAATTTTAAGTTCAGCAAATACAAAAATACTATCTAACATACAATAAAAATTTCACTTTTTTCTTGAGAATTTTATAAAGTTGTACAATGAACTAAGAACATACCTGTCCTCAATTCTCTTCTTCCAACCCCCCTCAACTCATTTACTTCCCAATCTGGTGTGTTTTTCTATCTGATAACCTACTAAATCCAGTTAGTGTTGCACATATGTGCATTGCTGTAGGACCCACCAGGAACAGCCATTAGCTTCCAGTAGCTAACCAGTGTGGGTGGGGCTTTAAAAACCATGTACCCCACCTTGTTGGAGTTTTGACTAGATGATTCATGTACAGGTGTTTTGCAAGCAAACATGGCTTCAATGATTTCCTGGGTGCAATAGTCACTTCATGTTCAGAGACAGCATGAAAATATTACTCTAAGTTACCATACTTTGCTGTGCACTGCAAACAAACAAACAAACAAACAAATAAATAAATAAATAAATAAAAATAAAACAGAAGCTTCTCTAGCCAAGGCCAAGAATACCTTGGTCTATGAGTTATTTAGAAGTATGACTATTTAACAAAATAACAATAATAGTTTCTATTTTGTAGGTCCTTCTCAAATTCTGCCATCATGGTTACAGGGATTTTTGTAGGTGTTGGAATATGGCTTACTTAGTAAAGTGTCTGACTACAAACATGAGTAATGGAGCTTAGCCCCACAGAGCCTAACAGACAAAGCTGATGCAGCATCACCTCTAAACCCCAGCTTGGGGGGTGGGGGGACAGGTTTACTGGCAAAACCCTGGAGGTTATTACTCAGCCAATCTAGTTGAACAAACTATTACACCCATGAGGCTCAGGTCAATAAGAGGTGTTATTTCAAATAGTGAGGTGGAAAGGGTCTGAAGATAGCTCACATTGAACTAGGGCCTTCACATGCATACACACACATGTACATCATACATGCACGCACACACACACACATACACACACTTACACACACTTTGTGGCTTTCCTATTGCATGGATCATCATAGTCTCCATGAATATGGGCAGGCTATACTTTACTTTTTTATATAAAGCAGAATCCCTGGGAAAATAAATATAATAACAGTCCTAAAAAGAATGAGCATTTATTCTTTTAGAGTAGACATAGTTAAGCACACTGATAATATTCACTTTATTGCACTACATTTTTGCCTTACCAAGACATTGCTTCCTTCTTGTAAAAGGCAAGCTCAAATTAAATAAGTATAGGAGATACATGAAATATTAATAAATCTAGTGATTCATACTTTATTTTTATGTCTGAGATACCTAGCTATAGGTTCTGACTTCTGTATATTACAGTACAGCTGTCATGAAAGTGATTCTGATCTGCCTGATACAACACAGCAAAATGATATCAATCTGCAGATACTTGCTATAACCCATCAGATATTAAATAGTGTACATTTTGTGAGCATTGAGATATGAGTCAAAACTATTTAACTCGACCCTCATGTACTATCCTTAGATAGAAAAGTCTAAAATTCTTTCAGTACTGCAATATATGATTTTTTTATAGAATGATAATGAATAGGGTTGTTTCCAGTCAAACTTCATTTACCAGAAACTGCTTGACAAATTTACAATATGGGTCAACACATATTGACTAGCTTCTAAGGGATCCACGAACTAGAGATACTCCTACAAAAGACTGGTACTTATGTTAACACTTGTTGGAGGTAGGAGAACTTGGTAATAACCTTGCTACTGCTTTACCTAGGCTGCTATTTATGAAGCACATAGCCTCTGAATAGCTACAAGGGATCAATCACACATATGCTTTTAATCCCTCCCAACACAGACTTTCCCACTGACCTGAACTCTTCTGAAACAATAAAACTCTTCCGGAGCACAGATTCTAGAGCAGAACATAGTTGGTGTGGTAGTACTTTGTTTGTGTGTATCACAATCCAAAGAAATCCTCATCTCCTCTTTCTTATAGCAATAAAAAACAAAACACATTCAATTGCCTGTGTCATCTGTTGTTTTGTTTCTAGCTTAGAATCTCCCACACAGAACTTGCTCAACAAATTTTGTTGCAAAGTTATGTATGTTGAGATGTTCAAGGATCTACAGAGGAAAGATCTAGCCTAACTGATCTGCCTTGAAGTTCCTACCTCCATCTCCCAGGGCTGGACAGATCACCTAGGTACATAATGAACATAGAAAACTTCCTAGACCAACCCTAGTGTGTTGTTTTCATTTAGCTATTAAGCTCTGGCAATTTTGCTCTTTGAAAATGCAAAAGACTGTTTTCCCTGGAGATGAGCTGCTGGTTCTTTTATACTGAGCTGTGGATGAGGAAAAATATAAGGACTAGAGCAGCTGACAATGGGTGAAACCTCACCCCTCCTTAGAAAATATCTGAAAAAGCTATTATTTTCTGGATGTCTGAATTTTCTTGGATCTCTGATTTAAGCATTCCATCACCAGGATATCATGGCACCTAGAGAATGAAGGATAAAATTATTAGCAGCACATGATGGTATATGATCTACTCTCAACTGCACCCTGAAAACCTCATTAAATATCCCCTGCTCTCCTCTGATTATCCCAGTGGCCTACCAAGCAGTTTCTGTAACATCGTAATAAAAAAAGATATTTTTAACTGGCAAATGTTCAATCTTTCAAAAAATTATTTGGTGGTAAGAATTCCATTTCTTGCTAAATAAAAAAGATTTTACGTATAAGAGATTCAACATAAGTTAGCAAAGAGCTTTGATTATTGTATTTCAGAGCCTGGGAGTCAAATGTAAAAGCTAAAAGAACATTCTGCTCCTCTGTGGGAGAACACTCCGCAGAACAAAGACCTTTTACTGCCCAGGACTTCTCTGAGTTTCAAATGTTGATTTTCCTCACTTTTCTTTTCAAGATCAGAATGTCTCTAGCAGTGCCTTTTACACAGGGGTATCATGCACAGAACTGAAAGGCACCAGAGACTGGAAAACATGACTGACTACATAGATTGCATGCATTGCAATTTATTTAATTATTAACTTATTCCAATATACATATTCTTTGCTTTGCCTAAGAGGATCAGGTAAAAGCCTGAAAAACGAACGAGAAAAGTGAAAATTGAATTGATAATTTTCTTCGAGAACCTTAGTTTTGATCTTTTCATTTAAAAATGAAAAGGGGAGGGGTAAAGCGGATAAATAAATAATCATTTATAAAACCAGATGTATATAAAACATCTTCATATATATATATAGATTATATATATATATTCATTATAAAACCCACACATATATATGCATATGCACATTGAATAATATATACATTTCTGGTCATGCTTTTATGTGCATACATATGAACATAATATCTAAGTATTTTCTTACTTCTATGAAATCTAAGACTTAAGTACTTGAAATTTACCCATTTAATTGAGTACTAGATATAAATAATCTTCAAGGAAAAATTAATATTTTTCTATATAAACTTCAAAACCCGGACTTAAGTACCTCTTCTACAGCATTATTCTATAATGTTAACATTATAATCTGCATCAGTGAAGTACCCTGTTTGTATTTACATAGTTCATAATAAATTCTTCTAAAATTACTTTTTTCTTCTGAATGGGGAACCATTATGAAGTATCTGGATTATGAGAATAAATAATAAGGATAATGACTCTGCAAGTTCAGTAAAGTTTTAGCAAATCTACTGGTGTCAAAATTGCCTCTCATAGCAACATTGTTTCCATGAGAAATAAAAATGTCAGCAGTCTCTACTGTCCAAATAAATATCCCAGGACTTTGTGTTTAGTGAAAATATGAAAATTTCCCTAGTTCTCACAGAATAAATTTTAGAGATGAACACATGTGTATTAGTGGTGTTGCTGCGGCTGCTGAAAACTATCTAATCTTGAAAAGACTTCAGTGTTCTGCATATACAAGGAACAGGCAACTAAGCACACCATATCACCCTCTTCTTTCATAAGAAAAATATTATGGTGATTAGAAATATTTTACCCTTTCTGAGGAGTGGATGGGGGTGGAGGAGAAGGAAGGGTGAAGCCAGAGGAGGGGAAGGAATGGAGACAGGATAGCTATGCAAAAAGAAAAGATTATACTAAAAACTACTTTAAAAAAGGAAAAAAGATAAAATATATATGTTCAAGGAAAAAATATTAGCTCTAGAATTACACAGCATACATATTATATACCTTTAGACAAATCACTCAATATATTGAAACATCATATTTTATGTTTATAGAAGAGGTATAGGATTAGCATCTGAGAAATTGAAGAGCTGAGAAAATAAAATACAAAAGTATAGTTTAATAAATACGTTCCATTGAGTATTTCTTAAAATTAGTTATCATTCAAACAAACATTACTTCTAGAAAAAAGTAAACAAGTGGTTATTTAAAATCATCAATACTTCAATGAAAATAACAATTAGGAAACAATAAAGAAATATGCCATTTTTAGCACAACCCATAACTCAGGAAAATTAAAACATTATTTCTAAAACAATATCAACTTAAAATAATTTTAATAAAGAGAACAATAGTTTCCACTTGAGGCAGGGCAATAATGCAAGCACAAGCAAGCCCGTACAAACTCACAATGAGTAAGCAAAATTGGCCAAGACAACCTGTCAGCGAACCAAAAGCATGGTAACTAATGATGCACACTCCTAGCTAATCACAACGTGCCAGTTGTGACCACAGTTTCCAAAGGACCAACCAGAAACGTTGCTGTGGCAGCTTGATTTCCCTAACCCCATAAACCCATTTACAATAATGAGCTTCTGCATTGAATCTCAGAGTCTGTGTCATTGCCTCTATATTTTCGCATGCCTGCTCCCAGAAAACTGGACCTGCACACAGGCAGCAATAACAAGCCAGCAAAAGTTACAACTGGCACCCAAGGTGGATGGACCTTTTCCTTTTGTTCTCTTTTTGGGTCCTCCTTACCTTCTTTTGGCTATTTTTCCTTTTGTGTCCCTACATTTTCTTTTCTTTCTACTTGTCTTCCTTGTTAGGAACTCTCCATTTTCACACCTTTCATCTGCTTCCTCCACGCAAGGACTGATCACCCAGGAGATAGAACCACAAAAGGACCCTCTGACAGGTGCTTTTTACCTGGAGACACTGTGTGAGCATACATGGCCTAACCTCAGAACTACAAGCAACACTCTAGGTTTGCAAACACTACTTTCTCTTTCTCTTCTGTCTTTGTCATCTAGTGGACTCCTTTGGGGCATTAGAGGAATTGTTGACTTTAGCCTGGGGCCACTATGTAGGATTCTCAGAAGTCTGAATGTCCCAAGGGCTCTTGAGAGTGTGGACTATTGGACTTCCTCTCCCAGTCTCTCTTCTCAGCTAATTTGGTCCTATTTCCACTAGCTTGACTCTGAAACTGAGCATGGGGAAAGAAATGGAGGTGTTGATCATGCTGTATGTGCTCAGCAAGCTTCCTGGGACAGTCTATGAAAATAAGCCATTTGCCTCCCTTCAGGTCAGTCAGCAGCTGCTTGTGGTACTTGGTGTACTCCCTGACCCAGGAGTTACAGCTAATCATAAGGAAAGGGCCTATAATCAACCAAATTCTGGATCAGTAAGTACTACTAGGGAGCTATTGGTGGTTCTTAAGCACAAGCTTTTACCTGATTTATCCTTGCCCAGTTTTAAACATTCAGCTAGAACTTGTACTACATGTAGTACATTGGCCCCAATGGGACCTCTGAATAAGGCAGGCATAAACCCCAGAGGATTGGTTCGCAATGTCCTTTGACAAGCTTAAATATGTACATGTAATTATTAACACACATTCTGCTCTTGCGTATGCTTTGACACAAATAGGAGAGAAGGCCACACAAGCTACCAAGACATTAAAGACAGCAATTTTAGTTATGGAGGTACCCTGGGCAATAAAAACTGACAATGGTTGAGTGTATGTCTCTGGAACCTTTAAGGACTTCTTCCAGAGCTGGAAAATCAAACACTCAGCAGGGATTCCCTATAATGCCCAAGGCCAGGCTATTGTAGAAAGAACCAATTGCTCCCTTAAGGAGAGCTGGCCAAGGTCCCCTCAGAACATAAAGAGGGTTCTTACCAAGACTTAGTGTAGGTCCTCTTCAAAATAAAAAAAAAAAATCACAACATGCTAGTTGTGACTGCCAGTTTCCAAAGGCCCAACCAGAAATGTTCCTGTGGCAGCTAAATTTCCCTAACCTCGTAAAACCCCAAACCCATTTACAATAATGAACTTCTGCACTGGAATCTCCTGGAGTCTGTGCCATTGACTCCGTGTCTTCTCACCCCCTGCTCCCTGGGAAATGGGGCCTGCACAACAGGCAGCAGCAACAAGCCAGCAAAAACTACATCCACTAACAACTCTGTTAGGGAATTTACACAGTTTTATGAAAATATCAGTGACAAGGGAAAATAATAAAAACAAAGTGGTTCTTATTTTCAAGACTCTGTTTCCTCTGATATTGCTCTAAGTTCAATGTAACATCAGACGCATATCACACATACACACAACCATACATACATGCAGAGGGGAGAGAGAGGCATGCACTCCATCCACTACCTGCCCTGCATTCTTTTTTTTTTTAAAAGTCTATTTCCTTTTACCTAGAATTATAATTCTAAAAATAATGAAATTTATCTGCTTTTATTTTATATGCATTTCTTCTGCATTTATGACTGTGAACCACATCCATACTGGTTGTACATGGAGGACAGAAAATGACATCATATGTCTAAACAGGGATGACAGGCAGGTGTGAGCTGCTGTGTGGGTTCTGGGAATCACACTACAATCCTCTAGAACAACAGCCAGTGTTCTTAATCACTGAGTCATCTTTCTATCGCCTTAAAATTTTAATTTCAGTTCATATTAACATATTGCTCTGATGATATGATTTATGTTGATTTTAAAAAGATACCTTTAAAACCTCCAAATCAATTTTTCTCAAAAAACATTTCAATGTTTTTCTCAGCACTCTACATTACTACATAACAAACTGGGATATTTCATATATTTCCCCGTAAGCAATCCATAAAATATGACATGTTCTTTCATAATAATTTCTGTGTATTTTTAACATTGACTTCATTTATGAGGTCACTTGTAATAAATGCCTCAGAAAAGTATCAATATGCATTTGAATAAATCTGTTAGTGAGGCAATGCTCATGAACTGTCTTCCCACAGATATGTTTACCTGCCTAGTTTGCAGTGATGCTAATTCCACTACCTATAACATGTCCCCTGAAGCCTCCCTAAGCTTTGTTTGAACATCTGAGATAGTCTCATTATTAATAAATAAAATTTATGGTAATTTTTTTCTTTCCAAAAGGAAAACCTATGTCGTCTCCGATCACAGTTGTTTTTGTTCCCATGTGGATCAGGATCAACCGTGTCATCATGAGAAAAACAAGGTCTAATAGATACAGCACATGTCATGCCATGGTTCCCAGGCTGGAAACTTTGAAAAAAATCTATCAAATGTCAACTTCTGGCAAATGCTCCCTGGTTGCACTAAAGACAAGGATGGAAATAGAAATGGAGAGGAAGATTGAGTCAGGCTGGGGCTGGAGAAGAGCTGTGGAAGGAGATGGGGCAGGAGAGAAAGAAGAGACAGAGATGTGTACCTTCCATCTTTACAAATTTATGGTTTCTAATATCACCTCTTTTCCATGAGCTCACATCTTTCAGTCCCACCCTCTTGAGTTTGGTCAAAATATCTCTATCAGTGCAATTGTGGCTGATACTGTATGGTGTTCAAGGCAGCACTCTAATATAAATCACTGGTGCATAAACTAGTAAAAGTCAATTCAATCACACTCCTACATAGTCCAATAGGCTCATGATATAATTTCTTCTTCTTTGTTTCTCTTGTTTAAACATAGAAAGCAATAAAGCAGGTAGACAACTTTTCTTCAACTTATATTGCCTAACAAAAATAATATGAGAACCAAAACATTTTCTGCTATGAAATGAACAGAAAAGCATGTACTAGAAAGCCAAAAGGCATCTTTGTGAGGCTTGCAGTCACATAGGCAAAGAGAGCTGGTGCAGCCAGTGTCTTGCTTTCTCATCTCTGGGCAGAAGATGATGAGGAAAGAGGTGTCTACTCAATTTGGGGCAAAGGCTTTGTTATTTATGGCCTAATTTTCAGCTCCTGGATAAATTTCAATCAATTGTGTGGGGAGTATAGGAGTTCTATTTCACTGCTCTCTTCCTAGAATCCTGAGAGCCGTGACTCTATGACATCCAGTCTGTCACCTGTAACAAAGACAGGACATATTTGACATATGAAAAAAGAGTTCTGTATCACAGGCCTGCAGTAAAGTGGATGAAACTATAATAAAATGACAAGTGTCGTTTAAGATTAAGTGGGACATGCACACCTCTCTCGGCATTATTTCAGCTCACCACTGTCAGACTCATAAAACCTGCGCTGAAAACCAAGGGAAGCTCAAACAAAACCATCATCTACAGAAATCTTAATGCAAAATCAAGAAATGGGATCTAGGTTAGTGGTTAATGGTTGCTAATAATTGCCCCTATTCAGCATTATTCATTTCTTAAGTGAAATTTAGGTTTTGTTTTCTCCTATGAGGGAAGCCACTAATCATTTCCTTGGCATGCAGTCGCTTGAACAATCTTCTGAGCTGTGTTCTCACTCTTCTCAAAGGTGGTCAGCACTCATCCATGTCTGCATGTACATTGTCCCCTCCAATAATAGAAAAGCCTGTTCAGGTAGAGTGACTCACTGTGGTCATACTCCATCATCTCTGTTATGTTGGTACTTTACTTAATCCTTGTCATCCGGACCCACCCGTTCTTGCTCTTTCCCACTACCTTCTCCTTCACAAATGTAGCAGATGTAAGTATGCTTTTAATGATGGTCAAAATTTTTCCTTAGCTTGCACACATGGCTGGGTTATTTTCATTCATGAAGAGGTCTCAAATAGAACTAAAATCTTCCATTATAGAATTAACTTCCAAATCACTTTTTTACCACTTGAATGGAAGCTTCTTTTAAAATATTTTAATATAAATTTGAGTAAAAAGATCTGTTTCTTCTGTCTTTTGAATTTATTAGACCTAATCTCATCTCTTCTCAGTATTTTCTGCTATTCATTGTGATCACTTCTGAAAAATGCCTTGAAACTAGATGTTTCTATAATGTGTGATGGAGTTTATGTGCTTGAAAAAATAAATATTGAAACTCAGAAGTTGAAAGCTGCTTCTGTAGAAATACTGCAGTACAGCACACCACCCAAAAGATTGGGAAGTATGGCACGCTACAGTAGGATATTCCCTTTTAAAAAATCTTTCCTTGAATATTAGTTGTGATTTTCTAGGTTAGATCTTGAAATTTATCTTTAAGAATAAGATCTATAAAAATATTAATTTAGTTGAAAATTATTCAAAGCTAACATTCAAAGGAAGGCCTCACATTACTGACCCAGAATGTAATGTAGATTATCAGAATGGTACCAGTAACCAAGAGTGATCATGAGAATTGTCATTATTAAAAAGCTTCCAACATTCAGATTCTGGAAAACTGCAGAGAACTTTAAAATTATCTTCCATTGTTTTATTTTTCAAAGGAATTTTTTCACATAAATTTTATTTATAATTCAGAACTTCATACATGTAGATAATGAAAGGTATCCTCCAAAATGAAAGTCTTCCCTAAGTCTAATTAGTGCTATCCACATATAGATGGTCATGAGGCATCCATTGGAGTATAGGAAATAGACCAGTAGACACACATTCAAAACAGAATGACTCTCTCTTCCCAGTAGCTATCACCTACCAATGGTCCTTCACTCAGGGATGATGCCTGCAAAACACATCCCTATCTGTGTTGGCTTAATATTGTGCAGTTACTATGCAGGGAATGGCTGGTGCTCTGAGTTCACAACTAGAACAGTCATGACAATTCCAAAAGACAGAATTTCACAGCAACACTCTCTACTCTTCAGTTCTGACATTCATATGCTTCCTATTCCTTGATATTCTTTAAGCTTGATAGTGATAGAGAGGGGTTAATAAAAATGGCCCATGTAGAACTAAGTAGTTGTCTCTTATTCTCAGCACTTTAATCATATAGGCATCTCAGCAATGACTGCTGCCCATTGCAGCCAAATGGTCTTTGGCTGAGGCTGAGATCAACTAAGGTCTCTAAGAATAAATAGAAATATTTAGAGTGTAATTTGCCCACACATTCATTGAGCAAAATAATAGCAGATTCTACTCTAGAACCTAGAGTCATTTGACCAGGATTGCACTCACTACCAGGAAATAAATTTTACTCTATGGTTCACTGTAGCGGGGGTCCTAACAGCTCCCCCAGGGGAGGGAAGGAGAAGACACAGAGTCAATGGCACAGACTTTGGAAGTCTGACAAGTGGGAAAACAGACTCGTTTATGCAGCAATGGGGAGAGCTTCATATACCCTCCTCCCAGCACCCAGGCTGTGTTCTGATGCACTGACATTGCGTGGTCAGCCCTCATTGGCTAGACATGATAAAGACCTCTGACATCACCTGTTGTTATACACTAAGGCAGCATTTCTTGGTCCTCCTCATTGGCTAGGCACAATCAGGACCTCTGACAGAGATTCTTGCTAGGCCCTCAGGCAGACTCCTGGATAGCTCATCTTTTGGCCTTGTAGGCCTTATCTTCCTACATATCTATTTCTTTTATTTATTACATGGACACTCAGTGGGAGTCAGAGTTCTTTGTTCAGGACTGTTGACTCTGCCTCAGGAGGACTTAGCATTGGACTGTGTCTGTCTTTGGTTGGCCTGCCAAAAATACTCTCACTCTCCTACTCATCATTGACTACTAGCCCTCGAAGACCATTCATTATTGGAGATGGGGGGGGGCTAGGAGCTAGTCTTTTGAATTTCAGATAACCAGGTATGTGTTACCTCTTGTGGAGAACTGTAAAAGGGATTCCTAAGAGACATTAACACTTGAAGAGCCACCACAGTTACTGCCCATGGCTGTCAAATATGCTACAGGAGACATTTAAACAGAATAAGGATTGACAATACCACCTACCAATTAAGACATATATGAGCATCTAGAAGGGGTCAAATCACCTTTGTATATTATGCCAAACTTTTTCAGAAAATGAAGAGTCAAAAGCCATAACTTCTGCCCTAATTTAATCTAACCAGAAAAAAAAAACACAAACAACAAAACAAAAACAAAAACAAAAAATGTGTGTTAGCTGCAATGAATAATAAAGAAACTTAGTTGACTATGGGTTCTTAATATATTTAGACAGATCCTAGCATGCCGAACTAACATTCCTTGTCTCAAAAGGCAACATACAAAATGAGGAAAAGCAAGGGTCACAATTGAGTTTTACCAAGGTACTTAAAGTAGCAATTTCTTCATTTAATAATAAATCAATTCATGGGAGGGGGCATTGAGACCAGGAAAGGGAGTACGTACAATACCTAATTAAGGTTGTTCCCTCCTTGGTTGGAAACTTATTGGTAGGAGGCTTGATGGCCAGTCTGTGCCTGATGAATGGGATGGACAAAGTTACCTTATCCAGTGAGCTTGACAAGAGTCACTGGAATGCTTATTAAGAGGTTTGCTCATGCTTGAGCTTCAGCCTGATCAATGAAAGCCAATTTCCAGCTAAGAAAAGCAGGCAGCTCAGCACAGATATACCATGGCATAGCCACCCACAGAGGGAGTGGAACTGATGGGAATTGGCATATTTGGTCTTAACTGTGACCATGTTCTCTTTAGCATGTTTTGCAAGGCCTGAACTGTCTGTCTCCTCATCATCAGACTCCATAAAAGGATCAGACATAGGACAGGTGGAGGTAAAGGAGAAGTTACCTGTTTTGCAGAGGGAGACAGCCAGTAAGCAACAGTCAGAGAGAAGATGGCACATCTTCATGTTACATGCTTAGTGAGGTATTTCTGTGGGT